>JAOUZG010002095.1:0-15444 GCA_026289955.1 Argiope argentata | reverse complement strand
GCCATATTACATAATATAAAGAACAAATAATGAGAAAAAAATTAACTGGTTCTCTTTTGGGCTTCTTTAAATTGAGGAGATTTTACTCATAAGTAAAAATGACAAACTTGATCTCAATAAATTTCATTCCAAATTGGATAAATATCTTTAAATCAGAGTGAAAACTACAAGCATAATTTCATTCGCGTCGCTGTTGTTACTAATGGTCTTTTCCTATGGTCTAGCCCTCTGCTGATACAGCAGCAGATTTAATCGGAAAGGAGTGTCTCTTCTTTTTGAAGTAGGGCCAAGAGTACGACTTAGCTTCACACTCAGTCAGCATATTTGCTTGCACAGCCGCTTTTTACAGGGGGGCACAGTCACACATCTCACAGCACGTAAAAGAACACCCATGCACTAAACTGTACTTCTAGAACACGAGGAATACTCACTACCTCTGTGCCAGAAACCCGGCAAAATTTCTTTCATTCTAACTCAAAGCATTATCTTAATCCAAGGGTTCATAGTTGCACAGTACAATCAACAGAGAAAAATGAATCTAAACTTGCTGTTCAAACAACTCAGAAATGTGTTAAAGGTGATTTGTCAAACCTCAAGTTTGAACATTTGTGGATTGATAATAAGTATTTTATAAGTTAAAAAGTTATGTATTTTCATAGTCCAAATATCAGACCATTGTATTTGGCAAATTCATAAGTAATTGAATTAAATTTCATGCAATAAATCATGCATATATGGACACAGTTTTAAAAAATAGGCTTTCTCCTAACAGTAAATTCATTTTTTGGAGGTAGGAAAGCAATAGCAAAGAGGATAGAAAATCTTAGCTACAAATATTGTAACAATTGTTTCTCGAGCTTAATGGCGTCCTTGCTAAGAAAAAGGAAAACATTTTGAAGTCTTAAAAATTAAGGAAGAATCGCAAAAAAAACAAAAAAAAACCGTGCTTAAGAGGCGTTTTTCCAAGTAATCCTTCTAAATCACTGCCATGATATGTTAGGATTAGACAGGCTTAGATTTTTAGAGTTTTCTTTCGCAATTTTCAGGCAATTTCTTCTCTTTCATGATGTGATTTTAAAGGATTATCTTTAGAGGAAATATCGGGTAAATGTGCTGATCTCATTTCACTGCAAAATACTTTTTTTTGCTCTTGTTGCCTGTCTTTATTGTAGCGATTTTGATACGCGATTAGAAAGTTTATGAAACAATTATTTTTCATCCAATATTTTGTGTTTTCTTAATTCTTTAGTTTAAAATTTAAAATTATAATCAACAATTAAATTTATTCTAAAACTTAATTCTTAATTTTATTCTTATTTAATTTCTTATTTAAGAAATTAAATTTATTATAAAACAAAATATTGTTACAAGTGGGCTAGTGCCTCTGAAGAATGTCGAAGTTGGTGACGTTTGACAAGGAGCTTCACGACGGGTGGGTTGCTTAGGCGAAAGGTATAGTCTGATAGCCTCTGGATCGTATATGAAGCTACACGTGCTTTTGGGCAGGCGCTTGCTCTGCTATATAAGGGACGGGTTGCCGTAGCTCCTGGAGTTTGTTAGTTTTTCCTCTCGAAAGAAAAGCGTCTCACTGGACTAGCGGATTACTTTTCTTGCTTTTTATTAGTGAGCTGTGTTTACGTTTCCTGTTAACACTGTATTATTGAGCTCACTGCGATTTACTGATTACTGTGCTATTCGATAGCTGTTTTGCAGTCTGTTTTTATTGTGAGGCTTGCATTAACGCTGTAAGTGACTCTTGGCCACTGGATTCTTTTTATATAAAGTTTTACTTTGTAAAATCATCCTGTAAATACCTGTATATAGCTGTAAATAAATTTGTTTGTGCTGTCCTCAAGTAAAATCCATTCAAAACGAACCCGCTACGCTAAAAACGTAACAGTATTAATGTATTTTTAAGATAGTATAATCTACTTATACATAAAAGAAATACCGCCGTCCTAACACAGAGGTAGCAAGTCTTCCTCGTTGTCTATGGGGCCTTTAATATTTTGCCGTGAATATTTTATATCGTGAATTGCAGAAAATAACTTAAAAATAGCACAGTCAATGAATTTTTAAGAAATGTTTATGTATGCAAATATATGCCTCTGATTGGTACGTCCCATAATCTGAACACACGCATTATTATATTAAGTTATTTGTGCTCCGTCGTTGATTAATACCACAGCTTACGTAAGAAAAACTTGCTCATAAATATTTTACACTTCTGATATACTTTGTCAGTGTAATTATTCTGTGTACACATTATGTTACAAATCATAAATAAAGAAATGTATGAAATCTTATTGTTTTACAGTTTATGTTATCACAATGCTCGCGAAATTTCAAAGGAATTTTGGCGTTAATACTCCTATTACTGTAATCCTATAGGTTATTTATTTTCTAATTAATACAACGAATTTTGGCATCCTGGCATAGAGGTAGCGAGTGTTCCTTGTAATATGGGTGTTTCGGGTTCAATTCCCGGTCAGCGCATGGTTGTTCATTGGTTTACTATCTGTGGAATTGTTAATGGGCCCCTTTGTAGAAAGGGGCTGTGCAAGTGAGTGTGTATGTATGTCTTCCTCATATGAGCTTGAAGACCCACTTCTGCACTTGAATGCTCAGGGGTCCTTACCCTCAGAAGCCACTGAAAACCACTTTCGCTTGTAAAAGCGGACGCGTCGTCACCATCGTCTCAGAAAAGAAATGCTATATTATTTTCAATTTCTCAGTAGCAGTATGTTGACAACTGCTGATCGAATAGCAACATCCACGAACGGATAAAACATTTGAAACAGTAAAGAACTTTTTTATTTGACAATGATTACTCGAGCTGGTCATCGAACGTCAACAACTGAGAACAATTTCAATGCCTATCAAACGTGTTTGAAAACTACGAAAAGGTGCGATCCTTCAGCAAGATAACTCTCTGTCACATACTGCGATATGAGAGGCCGAAACAACAATGTAATAAGAATCGAAGTGCTGAATCAGCAAACTATATACACCAGATCTGGATCCATGAGATTTTCAGATAGTTTGAAACAATGAAGAAACACTAAGGGAAACGGTCATCAAACATCAACAACTGAGAATTTCAAAGCCTATCAAACATTTCAAAAACTGCAAAAAGGTGTGATCCTTCAGCAAGATAACAATCAGTCACATTTTGCAATATGAGAGGTCGAAACAGCAATATAATTAAAGATTGAATTGATGAAATACCAGACTATATACACCAGATCTGGTTCCATGAGTTTTTCATATCCTTGGAGCATTGAAGAAACACTGATGAGAAGATTTGCAACTGAAGGATGAGTCACTGATGCAGTGTAAAATTGGCAGCAGATAAAAACGAATTTGTTACGATGGATTTACCAAAAAATAAAAGCGTGAAACTTTCGAAAATTGCTTAGAAGTCCAAAATAATTATGCAATAAAAGAATGCATGTTTCTGTTTTTCATCATGAGACTCACACATTTTCATATATTTGGAACATTGAATAAATACTAAGGGAAAGAAGATATGCAAATAACGGAGAAGTCACTGATGTCGTGCAAAATTGGCTACCGATAATAATGATTTTTTTCCAAAGTCCAAAATAATTAAGACAAAAAACGTACGTTTCTGTTTTTTATAATGAGACTCACACATTTTCTGAAATATCCCTCTCTATTTACTCTGCCCCGTTTTTCCTAAAATAAAATGAAGCAAACTTTCTTGATATTCAACCCTATTGGATTATATCAAATCCTCGTTCAGATTTGTTTTATGTTTTCAACTTAGTTTTAGCATTTGGATTCATCCGTTTCAAAAGTCCATTTCTTCTTTACCATTCAATATTTGAATATTTGATGGTGTTCATGGATCAAGACACATGATAGGGGAAAATGATCTTAACGTATTAGATTAAACTATTCAGTGATTTTATCCCTTCCAATCGAAAAGCAGTTTAATATTTAATGTCATAGAGGATTTGTTGAGGGGAATTTTTAGAAGAATGGTGAATATTTTGTGAGGATTGGCCTTAGAGAAAAATATTAGTTTTTGTTTCCTTGCAATTTTTTTAATGCTTCATGAATGCATTTGAATAAAACTATTTGAAATGAAGCAAAATATTGAATCAAGTAGGTTCATTTCTATTTAACAAATTACTTACGCGATTTCAGATTATTATTTCGAAAGTTTTATGGAAAAAAATTCCTTTTCTCTATAAATTCATGTGGTTTAAAATGTAATTTCTGTGGTTAGAAGATGCATTATTGTATTATAAATTTTATATTCAGATTTATCCGAATGATATTTTGTTAGTGAAAATATATCAAGATATGAAATTAGTGCAAATAAATGTTAATTTTATTAAATATTCGTAAGAACTAAAATAAAAGGATTCTTTATCTCAAACAAACAAATCTTAACAAATCTGTTTTGTAAAGAATGTTAATTTTTCTCTGATCTTACGAGTAAAAAGAATTAAAGTTGCTTTTGCATAAGCATATATTTGCATAAACATTGTACAAGCGTCCAAAAAGAATATTTCTTTTTCATATTCAGAAATGTGCAAATAAGCATTTTTAAAATTTGATATTCAGAAGTGTGCGAATAAGTATTTTTAAAATTTCACATTCAAAAGTGGGCAAATAAGTATTTTTAAAATTGCATATTCATAAGTGTGCAAATAAGTATTTTAAAAAATTTCATATTCATAAGTGTGCAAATAAGTATTTTTAAAATTTCATATTCAGAAGTGTGCAATAAGTTTTTTTAAAATGTCATGTTCAGAATTGCGCAAATAAGTATTTTTAAAATTTCATATTCAGAAGTGCACAAAGTATTTTTTTAAAAAAATTCTACAATAGTTAAATCTTTTTTCAACAAAAATACAAAATAAGGCCAAATGTCAAAGCATTACTTAATTTTTTAACTATCTTTAATTAATTAAATTTATTTCTAGATGGATATTCTATCCTTCAAAGTACATTTTTGACAATATTTGTTAACGAAGCTCTAATACTTTAATTTATAAAGCATTGACAATGGATATGGACACATTTCCACATAATCCTTTATTATTTATAGAGATTAGTAAGATGATTTTTCTTGTTTTAATTTTTTAGTGACAAATCACACAGATAAAGTTATAGATGGTTGTATTTATCATAAAAATATGAGTACGTAGTATTATACCAATTATAGTCAATTTTATCACCAAATTTGAAGTCTTCGCAAATGAGTTGCTAAACCACCAATTATGGCAATCCGGCAATGGTGTCATCCGTTAAACATTACCGCCTAATTTAAATCCGTCGCCAATGAGTTACTAAACCTTTGGCAATCGTTGGCGAAGACCGTATAATACGTAAGTACCCAAACATGAAAGAACAGGCGACTTTCAAAACCGTAAAATATTCTAAAAGCATAGAAAAGCTGAAATAATGGATTCAAACAAATCTACTTTTTAAAAGAATTTCTTGCTCGAAGAGCTAATTGCCATCAAATTTTAGAGACACAAAAATAAATAGTGCATGGGAAATACCGGATTTATCTTACAATTTAGTGAAAGCAGAGATAATTAAGGCCATGAAATATTCAGAGCACAATTAGTTTTCGAAATATTTGAAGATCGGCTGCAATTAAAACTTTTCTTTCTATTATCCTTAGTTAATGGTAACGTTAATCGAACTTAATATTTTGTGAGCATCATTTTACTATCGCAAGTCGGAAATTTAATTTCCGAAAAAAATGTAGTTTATAAATTCCTTTACTATAAATATTACTACTACTATTCAAAGAGATATAGTTTAATATTGAATGAAACATTTGAAATTTTACAATAGGTAGTTTAAAAAACTATTAAAAACTAACTAAAACTCAACTATTGTGTGCTAACGAAAATAGGAAAAGATGTAATTAGAAAAGTTTTAATTGTTCAAAATGATCTTTTCTTTTGACACGCTAAAATAAATAGCAAAGAATATTTTGAATATTTCTTCTAGAATGTTAGTTGTGTTCACTTTATTTTCTTTTGAGAGTTTTATGTGTTTACGTTTTAAGACGAAACTGCAAAGAAATGTTTATATCAAATTTGTTTCATATAGCATATCCCCCTATTTTCTCATACTTTAAGGATTTTTACCTCCTATACCTCAAAGAATAATGTCATTAACCACTTGTCCTTCATTTTACAACCAAGTGCTATTTATATGAAATGAACTTGGAGGGATAATAATAGTCAATTTTAATATAAAATTTCCTTATAATGCTATCAGGGCTGGGATATCCTGGTCGGTAGATCTTTGGACTCGTATTCCTTAGGTTGACAGTTCAAAATTCGAGAAACCAAATATTTCCCGAGTGTGTGGCGCTCGTTAAATCGGTTGTGTTCGCAAAGTCTTCCAAGGCGAAAATAATACCACTGGGGAGTACTGGGTCAGAGGTTATCCTTTCCTGTTGCAGATCTAAATTCCGATCTGTGGATGAATGATTAGAAAATGAATGAATGAATTCCACCCCATAAAAAGGGTTGTGACGTGTGTGTAGCTTAAGTCGTACTCTTGGCACTAGCTGGTGCTACTTCAAAACAAAAGACGCTTATTTCGGCTTAAATTCGCTAATGCATTATAGGGTTTGTCCATGGAAAGTGCCATTATTAACAACAACAACAACACCATTTTGAAAATGCCTTGTAAGCAAACTGTGCAGCAGATTGAAGTTGTACTCTCGCTGTGTGTTTTCTTACTCTGAAACGACAAATCGAAATATGCAACTCATATTACCAAAGAACAAGCTGATATCTAAAAACGAGTATTCGAAAATAAATTTTAACAGATTCCTTGGAAACCATTTCTATTGGAAATGGTACGTGTATTTTGGCCGCATGTTTTGACGTTCTACCAACAAATAGATGTATTCGCCGCATAGTACCGATGAACGAGATAATATCTAAAATCGTCAAGTTTAAAAATAAATATCAAAATATTTCTTGTAAACTATTTCTATTGGAAATGCTCCTTGCATTTTGGCAGCATGTTTTAACATCTTACCAAAAACAGATATTTTTGACGCATAATACCGATGAACGAGCTATCTAAAATCGACAAGTCAATGACAAGTCTCAACAGATTCCTTGGAAACCAATATATTGGACATGATTCCATGTATTCTTGCTGTGCATTTTGACAGAACATGCAAAACAATTTGCAGAACTCTGCAAAACAATTTGATCGGTGCAATTCATATCATCAATGAATCAGCTAATCTCTAAAACGATTAACCAAAAATAAATAACGACAAATTCTTTGTACCTCAGATTTTCTTTGTATATCGATGTGTTTTGATACTCAACAAAATTAGTCTATGTATGTAACTCAAATTAACAAGGAACCAGTAAAACTCTAAAGATGACTAATGGAAAATAAATCTCCATAGATTGCTTATAAACCAACTGTATTGGAGATCGAAGTTGCATTTTCGCTGTGTAATTTTACATTCTGGTTAACAAATATATATAGTCAACTCATATTACTAAACCATCAGTTAATTCCTATAAATACTAATTGAAAGCAGGTCACTGTATTTTCATTCTTTTTAAAACAACTAAACAGGAGCTCGATGCATGCATCTCGTATTACCGATAACACAAATAATCTCTAAAAATGATTAGTCGAAAATAGATCTCAATAGATAGAAAATAGATTAGTCGAAAATAGATTTTGACGATCTTGAAAATAAGTGATTAATCGAAAATAGATCTCAAAAAATTATAATTTGAAAATGGATCTCAATATATTCCTAGTAAAACAAGTACAATGCAAATCATAAATATCTTCTTGCAGTGCATTTTGTTGCTCTTTAAAATAAGTGATTAGTCGGAAATAGATCTCAAAAAATGATTAGTCCAAACAGATATCAAAAAATGATTAGTCAAAAATAGATCTCAAAAAATGATTAGTCGAAAATAGATCTCAAAAAAGATTAGTCAAAAATAGTTCTCAAATGATTCCTTGTAAAACAAGTGCATATCTTCTTGCAGTGCATTTTTTTCTCTTAAAAATAAGTGATTAGTCGAAAATCGATCTCAAAAAATAATTAGTCGAAAATCGATCTCAAAAAATGATGAGTCAAAAATAGATCTCATAAAAGATTAGTAAAAAATAGATCACAAAAGATTCCTTGTAAAACAAGTGCATATCTTCTTGCACTGCATTTTGTTGCTCTTCAAAATAAGTAATTAATCGAAAATAGATCTCAAAAAATGATTAGTCGAAAATAGATTCCTTGTAAAACAAGTGCGTTGGAAATCGCGCACATCTTCTTACAGTGCATTTTGATGCTCTTCAAAATAAGTGATTAGTCAAAAATAGATCACAAAAAAGTGTATGGAAATCGTGTATATCTTCTTGCGGTGCATTTTGATGCTCTTCAAAATAAGGGATTAGTCAAAATAAATCTCAATAGATTCTTTCTAAAACAAGTGCATTGGAAATCGTGCATATCTTTTATCAGTGCATTTGATGCTCTTCAAAATAAGTGATTAGTCGAAAATAGATCTCAAAAAAGTGCATGGAAATCGTGCAAATCTTCTTGAAGTGGATTTTGATGCTCTTCAAAATAAGTTGATATAAAGAACTCATATTATAGAGTAGCCAACTAATCTCTAAAAACTACTAGTCGAAAATAGATCTCAATAGATATATTTATCCCCATACCGTTTCCCATATGGGAAGCCAAACTGCAATGAATAATTTTATTCCTACAACTCTTTCTACCTAGTGATAAGCCAGCATATTTCTTATGTTCTCAATAAAACTCCTCCGATGAGAACAGCAAAAATAATTCCATTTTCCTCCTTTCCCAAGTACGATCCAAGAATTACATCTGGGGGATAGAGTCGAAAGCATGGCCAATATTCGTGAGGATCGACAATTCAATCAGCAAGAAGTTGCTTCTTCATTATGTAGTTATCGTACCAGGAGGATGCTTTGAAGACTAATATTTTTTTTTTTCTCAAGATAAAGCATACAGATTTGTTGCGGATAATCTCACAAATTGGCTTTTTTTCTTTATTTTTTTTTAGAAAATGGATTTTGGGTGGAAGTAAATATTAGAGGAACTGCTGAAAGTGAAATGAGATTGTGTTTTGGGGAAAACTAAATAAAAACTTCCATCTTTTTTTAAAGAATCTAAAATACGGTTACAGAGGTATATTTTAAGAGTTTGAAAATAACATTATTATTATTTATGCTTCAATAAGATATTGTTTCATTTTCTAATAATAATATGACTTCAAATTAACCCTAAATTATATGAATAATTTTTTATATAAAGGGGAAATACAGTAAAGTGTAATATAGAAATCTTATGTGTACAAAAATATCAATATTAATAAGCAAAAACACCTATCGAAAATTTAAAAAAATCAATAACATCAGTTGTTTTATTTATCGAGAAATAAAAAGAAATGAATATTAGTAGTCAAAATTGAATATCCAGAATTAAAATTGTTTTATAGATAATATACGAAAGTCTAAATCAAGAATAAAAATGAGTAATATTAATAGATGATAGTCTATATTAAGAATAAAAAAATTAAATTCTCTTGACAAAATTCTATAAAGAGAATAAAAAAATCAACTGGTAAAAGTACATATTATTCAAAAATTAATGCACTGATTGGATATATTATATTCTTGCCTAGTAATACATAATTTATTTAATTTCTTAGATGCTTTAATATTTATTAAATAGAAAAAAAAAGGAAAACTGAAATTTCAGTTCTGCTTTTTATAAACTTTATGTTTTAAGAGGGCATATTAAAGATGAATATGAGAGTATGTGTATCAGTAAATGTGTGTGCTTGTGTGATTTGAAATTTTTGTGTCAGTATTTTTTTAGTTTTAATAGATTTTCAAAGAAAGATTTTAATAAAATTTTTGAACAATTAATTTCGTACAAAACAACAATAGAATTTAATACGCATAAGCACGTTATAAATGCATGGGGGGATTATCTTTTATGAACGTATCGTCATCAAATTGACAAGAGCCAAAACTAAACAAAAAATAAGTATAAGAAGAGAATAAAAGAAATAGTTTAACTAGTACATACTGCAAATTAAACTTTAAAAAGTGCAATTTTCAACAAGTATGACTGTATAAAATTAAATTATATAAAATGTCACATTTTCTTTAAAAAATGAATTTTTTGTGACGTTTCAAAAAAAGCTATATTAGTAATTTCATGGTTTTCTTTTATTTAAGATATTCATATGTTAATATAAACAAGATATACATTCTAATCAAGATCAAATAACAAATTTACAGACTTTCAGTAAAAGACATGCATTTGCTAACAAAATGATCCAAATAAAAGATAATTATATTTTGTGTGTTTGACTCAATAATGATCTTATTACCAACAATGACTGATACATAACACTCTGAAGATTCGTAGTGACTAATACATACCAAAAGGAAGACTCGTGGTGACTGATACGTAAAAAATGGAAAACTCGTAGTGACTAATACATAACAAATGGGAGACTCGTAGTGAGTAATACGTAACAAATGGAAGACTCATTATGACTGATACATAACAAATGGAAGACTCATAGTGACTGAAACGTAACAAATGGAAAACTCGTAGTGGCTAATATATAACAAATAGAAGACTCGTAGTGAGTGATACGTAACAAATGGAAGACTCGTTATGACTGATACATAACAAATGGAAGACTCGTTGTGACTGAAACGTAACAAATGGAAAACTCGTAGTGACTAATATATAACAAATGGAAGACTTGTAGTGAATGATACGTAACAAATGGAAAACTCGTAGTGACTAATATATAACAAATGGAAGACTCGTAGTGAGTGATACGTAACAAATGGAAGACTCGCAGTGACTAATACATAACAAATGGAAGACTCGTAGTGAGTGATACGTAACACATGGAAGACTCGTTGTGACTAATACATAACAAATGGAAGACTCGTAGTGACTAATACATAGCAAATGGAAGACTTGTAGTGACTGATACGTAACAAATGGAAAAGGCATCGCAAATACTGGCTGATACATAAACATTGTAAGTAGCAAATAGGTATGTGAAAAAATAACTTAAGATTTGTTATTATCCAAATGGTATAATCTAATTTAGTTGATATATACAGAAACGTTTAAATTGTTTAAAAATAAACAAATATACTATCATAAACATATTAAAGAACAAACATTATATCAGCTTATTAGTATATTAAAATATAAGCTTTCTACAAACATTTCTGACCATAACTGGAATAACATGAGATTTTACATTTAATTTATTTCTTTATTCCTTAGTAGGTGCAATAAAACGATTCGGATAGAAAATCTTAGCTTTAATACTTTATCAATTGTTTTTCTCTTGTTAAATAGAACTTTTAACAGAAAGAAAGAAAACATTTAAAAGATTTAAAACTGAAAAAGGCATTGAGGGGAAAAAATCGAGCTTAGACGTATCTTCAAATAATCCTTCTAAATCACTGCCATGATACGTTAGGATTACATTGACTCCTATTTTTCCGGATTTTTCTTTTCTAACTCTTTGAGTTTTTTTTTTCTCTTTTTTTGGTGCTGTAATTTTACAGGATTATTCCTTAAGTCGAAATACCCGAGAAATGCGTTGATCTTGCATCATTACAAGCGAGATTATAAACTTGGATTTTAATTTTGTTGCTGTGGTAGCTTTTTTGCACATTTTAAGGATTGTGTTAGGTGATATAAGATAAGAGTTTAAAACTCTTTAATTTTGTATTCAGTATTTCACATTTATTTTATTCGATATATTAAACAGTAAAATTGGATTTTAAAAAAGCGTGTGTTATACAGGGTGTCCGAGAAGTCTTTGACACATTTCAAAAATTCGGCAAAAAAAATAAACGAGATAGAAAGTAAAATTAAATTATATTTATTACCTCAAATAGTGAAGTTTTTTTTAATCGTATCAATACACCTCGATGTCTGCCCCTGATTTTCAGGGGCTACGAGCAAATGACTGATGAATTCTTTCGACGACACCTCTGTGTTGACCCAGGACACTCCCAGTTTCCAAAAATTTATTTTTCCATGCAATAATGTTGTTTCGAGATGGAGGGTAATTTCCAATTTTTCGTTCGGAAATTACGTTGTACTTGAGTCACAGATTTCGATTCGAAAAACCACATAACACAAAACGCGCGCTCACTTGGAGAGGCCATTTTCTAAATAACTCTTTCTAACGTTTCAGTATCGCAATCTACCGGCCAGTTTTGCATTTAAAAAAAACTTTACTATATGAGGTAGTACATGTAATTTAATTTTACTTTCTATCTCGGTTATTTTTTTTACCGAATTTTTGAAATGTGTCAAAGACTTCTCGGACACCCTGTATAATGCAAGGGAAAGTTTATTGCACATTTAAAAGACTAAAATACATGATTTGCTCTTGGTTCTGGGTTATATATCTGGGTCATGGGGGAATTATACGAATTATGGGGTATTTTCATTTCTGAGAAAACAATAATTGATTCTATTTTTAAAAAATATATAAATTTGCATTTTAAAATTTCTAATACTCTTATAGCAACATAACTCCTTTAGGGCCGATTTAGCCTGCTTAGTAGAGTGTTGGTTTCGTATTCCTTAAGTTGCCAGTTCGAACCTCGCCAGCCGAAGATTCTCCGTGTGTGTGGTGGACATTAAAACTGTCGTGGTCACAAAGTATCCCTTGTCGAGAGTAATACCACTGGGTGTACTGGGGTAAAGGTGATAGTTCTCTGTCCCAGATTTAAATTACAGTTTTTTGATGAATGAATGAAATGCATGAATGATGCCCGTCCCCTAAAATGATTTGTGACTCGTATGAACTATAAGTCAGTCTTCTACCCTCAGGTGCTCAGGAGTCCCTACCCTCAGAATATGCTGTACCCCTCCTTCGGTTTTGAAAAAAAAATGCTACAACAAACATTATTCCTTTAGGTCAAAAGTATACTGGGTTATGAAGACATCTATTTTGTTTGATGTATGAAATATTATTAATATTTGATATTGGGAACAAATAAAACTTGGATTTAAAAATCTCTTAAAAACCTTTTACTTGTTAGTTTCTCGTAATAGTTGTATAGAAAAAGTATTGTAATAATCAAAAAATTCCAGCTGAAGATTTTGGCCAATGATCATCTTCAAGTTTAAAATTTATTGGCTCATAGATTATAATATTAAAACAAATGAAATAACGAGATATATTCAATAAAAATTTAATTTTAAAGTTAATCGGGAATATTCATTCCTGGCAAATAGGGATCCTGTTACTCTCTTAATAGAGAATATTTATTTGCTCATAGATTAGAACATCAAAAAAGTTGAAATAGTAGGTTAATGATATATGTTTAATTTGAATTAAAATTTAATGTTAGTTGGCAATATCTATCCATATTCAATAGGAAGCCTGTTACTTTTATAGGTAAAATTTATTGATTCATAGTTTATAATATTAAAATAGTTGAAATAGTGGGGTAATAAAATATGTACAATTTAATTAAAATTTAATGTTAGCCGCAATACATATTCATGCGTTATAGAAAGACTGCTCCTCTCTTCTTAGAGAACATTTATTGGATCATAGAATATAATATTAAAATTGTTAAAGCTGTTGAATTAGTAATGTATATTCAATATGAATTAAAATTTAATCTAAGTTGGTAATACCAATTTACATCTAATAGGTAGCCTGTTACTCTCTCCTTAGAGACCATTTATTGGCTCGTAGATTGTAATATGCAATTAAATGAAATAATGGATTAATAATATATGTTCAATATGAATTAAAGTTTAATCTTAGTCGGTAATTTCTATTTATATCTAATAGGGAGCTTGTTACTCTCTCCTTTGAGAGTGTTTAGTGGTTCATAGATTATAATATCAGAATAGGTGGAATAATGGATTAATAATATTTGTTCAATATAAATTAAAATGTAATCAAAGTTGCAAATACCTATTGTATCTAATAGGAAGCCTGTTACTCTATTCTTAGAGAATATTTATTGTCTAATATTAAAATAGTTTAAATAATGGGTTAATAATATATGTTCAATACTAATTAATTAATTTATTTATTTAATCTCTGTCGGTAATACCAATTACCATCTAATAGGGAGCATGTTAATCTCTTCTTAGAAAACATTCATTGGCTCATAGATTATAATATTCAAATAGTTTAAAAAATGGGTTAATAATATATGTTCAATATGAATAAAAATTAAATGTTAATTAGCAATACCTATTTACGTCTAATAGGGATCCTGTTTCTCTCTTCTTAGAGATCATTTATTGGCTTATAGATTATAGTTTTAAATCAGTTGAAATAGTGAGGTAATAATATATGTTCAATATGAATTAACATTTAATGTTAATCGGCAATGCATATTCATGTTTAATAAGAAGCTTGTTACTATCTTCTTAGAGAAATTTTATTGATTCGTAGATAATAATAATAAAATATGTGAAATAATGAATTAGTAATATATGCTCAATATGAATTAAATTTTAATTTTAGTCGAAAAAGTTGTCTAATAGGAAGCATGTTACTCTCTTCTTAGAGAACTTTATTGGTTCCTAGATTATAATATTAAAATAGGTGAAATAATGGATTTGTAATATAAGCTCAAAATGAATTAAAATGTAATCTAAGTCGATAATACCAATTCACATCTAATAGTTAGCATGGTACTCTTTTCTTATAGAACATAAATGTTTAAATGTATAAAGGATGTCTGATTTACGAGAGTTAGCTTCATAACTCTCAATGTCAGCGTTCCCCCAGAAGTTTGAAATGCACGAGTGCTGAAGATTAATACATTTTTCAACTAACCTAAGTTGTCTGTATCGAAGATGCACTGTTTCTCCGTTTCTCTCTCACACAACGGCACATATATTACGTTTCTATTTGTATATATCTTCTAATTCTATATTCGCAACGAATAGGATGATGGTTAAGATATAATAATTTTAACCTTGTACATACGGTGTGTTAAAATTGCTGCAAGTAAAAGATGTTTCGTTTCGTTATTATGAAATAAAAGTAAATTCGATTATTTTTATCATGCCAGAACCTGATATTGTTTTGGGAATGAGATTTCAACACAATTTCGTAGGCGAAAAATAAAAAATAAATTTTAACTGCACGAACATCTCAAAAAAATCAACTTTTAATAACTTGAGGTCATCCCATTTACAAAAGCTCTGATAAGAAAAAATAAGTTATTTACAGCAAATAAAACCGAGAAAATGTCATTTTGGGCACGCGATTATATGAAATGAAATAAATCTTTACTTATAATAAAGCACGATGTGTGTGTGTGTGTGTGTGTGTGTGTATGTGTGTGTGTGTGTGTGTGTGTGTGTGTGTGTGTGTGTGTGTGTGT
>JAOUZG010002079.1:0-17553 GCA_026289955.1 Argiope argentata | reverse complement strand
TTATGAAAGCAAACGAATCAACCCACAATACCTTCTATTTGTAGAATTATGACAAGTTTTGTCTTTACTTTCTAAACAAATAATTAATTCAGCGAACCCCACTTAAAAATTGAATCGATATAATTTCTTAAAATTCTTACCTTAAAAATCAAACATGTAAAACTAAGGAAAGAAAAATTGTTTGTATACATATTTACCATAACACTATCACTCTAAATATTTCTGAGCATATAATTTCTTTTTTTAAAAAAAGATAGATTTATAAGGAAAATTTTAGTTCTTTTAAGTAACTTTTTTATAAACTGGTAGTTTTTACAAACACTTTTTAACAACTATATTCTGAAATGGATTTTCATTAATCTGTTTATATAAGTCTGTCTTTCCAGTCCGTTCCAACAATTCGACTTACAGTCAAAATAACAATGACATCCTTAACTTAGAAACTATCATTTAAAAGAAAAAATGCTCTAACCTCAATGGAATCGATACCTTCTACCCCTCTTCAGCCCTCCAATAATTGATTATTGACTGGAAAGAAGTATGAATCACTGAGCAATATTTTCCTATAATGCTGCTTTAATAGTTAATGCCAGCTGCTCTCTTACTGAGTAATATTTCAACCCTTGAGCCTCTTATTTCTCTCACGCATCCTGCCCTATTAGCACAAAATGCCCTACAAGATTGTTACGATTACTACATGAAGTTGGTCGGCATTCAGAATATTGGACAACATGGTGGAGATACTGTATAATATCTTGTTCTAATAGGATGAAGACAAATCGCAACAATAAATAGATAACACTAGAGATAGAATATCTCCGCTATTAACCACCACTCATCGTTCGGGAATGAACGATTTTTTCAGCGAATGTGAACGTTTTCTTGAGTTCTTAGATGTTCCGTTCATTTCGGTCCTTCCTTTTGCGAATGCATTATCTCTATTCCGGATTATCTGTAGTCCCTGTCTATAACATTATTCTGTTTATTTTGATTTCAATTCAGAATCGGCACTTTTCATTGTAACTCTGATCTGACAACCTGCACTTGAATTAAAAAGATTATCACTTGAAAAATGAAAATGTACTTGATGATTTTGAATTAAAGATTGTAAACGAATAACTTGCTTTATATTAAATATTTTATATGGATTTAATAATGATTATTTAGTTTATTAAATCACTGGGAAATCCGTGCAAAGCATGCATTCTACTATTTTACTGTAAAACGGAGTATGTAGCATACAAATAATTCTTTGACTAAAGTATCTGCTCATAATATTGAACAGCAGGACAATTTTACCTCAAAATCCAGCTAAAGTTTTCAAAAGAAATTTAGCTACAAGTCTAAAAAAAATTGAAAGATGGATAAAAACATAATAAGTAAATAATTTTGTTACTCATTGTGATTTAACATATATATCGTTTTTATTTTTTTCATTTGTAGCGTTTTGTTTTGTATTTTTCTGAATATTTAAAATTGCATTCATTCCTTTTTTATTAGCTTATTTTAAATTTAAAAGCCATGTTTTTCATACAGTATTGATAATTAACATTGTTTGATGTTCAAGAATAGTTCAGTATAGCGAGAGTTATTTCAACAAAGTAATAAATCAGATTATAAATTGCATCTATACTAAATGTTACTTTATCATCATTTCAAATTAAAATTTTTAAAAAAGTGTCATTTTTAAAAGAGAGGGGAAAAATGAAATATTAGAGAAGCTTTTGTTAAGGAGTATTTACACCTTAAGTGCAAATATTCATAATATATAGTTAAAACGTTAATAAGATACTGCAATAAGGCAAGCAAAGTGGATTTATTCTGTCAGATCAGTATTTCTCAGTTTTCAACTTTCTGTTCTTGTAATAATAATAGTAATAATAATTAAATAAAAAGGCTGCTAACAGATTCCTTATAATAATAAAATTTCTAGCCTTTCACAAAAAATAATGTAGATGAATAATGATATATTTTCTAATTTGCTCCTATTAATTTCATATATTATTCTTGTGTTCAGAAAAAATGTAACAATATAATATGCTTAATTAAATGCATACTTATATTATAAGTATGAATATTTATAAGTACTTGAACTCTGTTAAAAGGATTTTTAAAGCTATTGTAGTTTCTAGAATGAATACTTAGAGTGAAGATGATGATTTAAACCAAGAGTAATCAAATTTTCCAACTATTACAACAATTCAAATTTTTTTGAAGTGTCATAAAAATAGTTTTCACAAATAAAAAGAATATGTATATATGTAATGCTCTTATAAAATGTAATTTAGTTTTAAAATTTGATTGTAAGAAAAATCTATAAGAAAGTCCTCTCATTGATCTTAATAAATAACTGGGTAGAGTTTTCTGCATCTTTTATTTGTTATCTTATTTGAAGGTATCATATCTAAATTATTGCATTCAATTTGAGATATTAAATGATATTTTGTTGAAATCTTGTGATGAAATTGTAATTTAACATATTGCATACCACATAGAAATCAGTAAGACATATACCAGAGACCGCAAGTTTGGGGACAAACTGCACATTATTTAAACCATCATAAGTACAGATCATTATGCACTTAAAGAATGAAACTGAAATCTAGAACTGAGAAAACTTGTGAATAGTCTTTAACAGATGTTGCTCTAAGTACAAAAAAATTTGTTAGTGGTACATAATATGTTAAGTAATTTCATGAATAGTGAAATGGTCATTCTTAATATTTATATTAGAGATTCAAAAGCTCAGCTATTGAGTGAAGGGTGTTGTATTACTTTGGTTTGGGGATATTATAGAGATATGCTTCATCTCAAGATCAAATATGATGAGCCAAAAAAATTTCCCTGCTATATAACTGCCAATATTATTTAAACTGTTTTGATTTTAATTGCATCTTCTATAGGTTTTAATTCTGCTGTCACTACTAGCATCTTTGCTCTGTCTTTTCTCCTAATTGGAATTCCTTTATGGTGGAAAACAACTGAGGTTTATAGGTATCCTATACCATATCAGGAATGTCAAAGTTTGCTGTCGAAAAAAGTATGTCATATTTTTCTTCATATTTTTTTATGTGGAGGTTTAGTAAAATTCCTCATAAATAATGTTTTTCTTTTTGTGTATTTAACTTTACATTTTTCACTTGTATTTTACATACAGTTAGTTGTATTTTATTTGAATTAAAGTTATTTGGCATTCATTTCTTAGGCAGAAGTATATGTAAGTTTTTAATGCTTTTGAAAATCTAAAAATATTTATTCTTATTAAGAAACTATTTGACACTGTAAGAAATTTTTTAATGACACTTCTAAATTTTAGTAATTTTTTCTGCATATTCCTCAGCACACATGTATGATTGCAATATATTTAAATCTGAAAATGATAATTTAATGTATGCATCAGAGTTTTCTAATTCCATTCATTAGCATCCTTTTTCACTAAGATTTTTTGTTTACACTGTAAATATTGCATTTTTCAGTCTCTATATGCTTAGGACAGCTTGAATTTTAAGAAGCCAAAAAAGTTCTGGGTTCCATTTAATTTTCAGATATTCCCTTTGTCCATTTTTAAATTTTTGATTTCATCTCAAAGTTTTTTGAAATAAGGAATTCAAAACATTCAAGTTCATGCTCTGATGCCAACTGTTATTGTTCTTCAATAAGTTCGTGGTTATGGTTTATTTAGACAGCACATTTTTTTATACATGCACTCCAATGCACATATATAAGACAAATAATAAAACATAACACAGTATTTTTTGCTTAGTATTATCAGCACACAGCTGTATCTTCAAAGGCTCACAGGGAGGAAGAATGTGATTAATTAGAATGGGGGAAATGGAGAAAATAACCACAAATATTCATCTACTGAAAAATGTTGTAGAAAAATAGATTGCTCACTTCCCCCTGTGAGTGATACATTTTAAAAATAATTTAATTCTAAACATACAAAATATAAATATACAAAAATTATAAAATTAGTATAATATTTTAAATTTTAGTTGTTAGTAGCCTTTATGAGAAAAGCTGCAAATGATATTGTAGTTTATTTTGTGATATTCTAAGTATTGTAATATTCTAATTGCAT
Source organism: Argiope argentata (assembly GCA_026289955.1). NCBI lineage: Eukaryota > Metazoa > Arthropoda > Arachnida > Araneae > Araneidae > Argiope > Argiope argentata. The sequence goes on along the minus strand of JAOUZG010002079.1, from coordinate 13,469 downwards.
GGCCTTCCAACAGATCTTTTACAAAATAGAAACCTATATTTATATGTCTTGATTTATTTGAATACATTTAGTATTTAAACCACTAAATTGTCGTCTGACTATCTGAACTTAAGGTTACAGCATCATTTATATTTAGTTTACATTTCAGCTCAAGCTATAAATTTAAAATCCAAATAATGTCTTTACAAATTTTTGAAATTACATATAACTGCATTACATTTTGAGATATTTATTTATTCCCAACATTTCCAAAAAAATAGATAAAATATCTAATGGAATTACAGCACAAGTAAACTATTTATCAATTTTTCCATTTCTCTAACTCACGTTAAGAAAATCAAAATTGATATCATAAAATCTTAATTTATCTTTTGCATCCATCAAACATTTCATCACACTTTTAGATAAATTATGATGCCATTGATTTATTGAAGATAAACTATGAATCATATATATCACATACATTCTATTAGTTATAAAAGCTCACCAATTTACTCCTGATACATAATAATATCAATCTGTTCATTTGTAAAAGGGAATTTTTTTTATCTCCTTTTATAATAGAATTTTTGACACTTTTACTGTTTTCTAGATTATGTTTAATGAACTTATGTTTATTTTTGAATTGTATTTATTTATTAATAAATGAATTCAAATTGCAAAGTGATATTTCCATGTTTTGCAATTTTCATACCTAAAAATATGTTAGTTTTATTCTGATGCATTTCAAATATATTTTTTAAATCATATTTACAATTTCATGACACATTTCATTATTAATATAGAAAATATCTATATCATCTATATACACTCATAAAAATAGGGCAGGTTTGATCATTAATGAAAACATATTAGATGCCAGTTGTATGAATCCAGATATTTCTAATTTATTTTTAACAGACATATGTCAACTTTTGATTGTGATAAGCCAATAAATACTCTTTTTCAATGAACAAACCTTTTTCTCCTCAATTAATTTTTTTATAAGCAATTGGAGATAATGTATTAGAATTTTTTTTTCTTGATTACTATACAAATATTACTTTTTATATCAAAGAACTTAATGTGCAAATTCAATTTTGATGTAAGTGCAATTAACTATAGGAGAGGCTCTATATCTGTGACTCTGAGTAATACTTATATTTTAACTAGTTGAAAGTACTGCAATAGATCTGTTTTTATATTTTATTTAATCAAAGCTATCTTGCTTTTGATAATATATCCATTTGATTTTTATCATGTGAGAACATGATATTATTTTGGTTTGAGGGTTTTGAAGCCTCAAAATGCACAGGCAACTAATTGATGATTTATCACTTTTGAGACATCAATTTTTTGCTTTTCAGGTTATAAGAAAATAATGTAGAAATTTGTGTGATTTAATGATTTATTGCCCAAAAAATAATTTAAGGATAAAAACTTATATGTAATTCAAAAATTTTTGTCAATGGCAACATTGTTATTATTATTTGTTGAAAGGATTTCATGTGGGAATATAATGCTGTATTAGCATGTGGTTTTTTAAGCCAGAAAATAAATGGGCAGAGAATTGGTGATTTATCTCTTTAGGACATCAATTCTCCGCTTTTAGAGTTATTACAGAATGATAAAGATGGTTTTCGCATTGGGCAACTTATCACCAGCAAAAAGTTACGTCATGGCACAAATGTTTGCCATGTTTTCGATTCTCTATATATCAACTCATGCATATTCTGATAGTCACATGATTGTTTCAAAACTGTTTAAATTGTTTAATGACTTAAATTAATTAAGATAAACAATGTCTTAAAAATTATAATGTTCTCACATGGCAAATTATAATGTATCTCTCATTTCATGATAACATGAAATTTGAGATAACAGATTCCAATTTTATATTTTGTGTTTTATTAATTTTGTTTTTCCAAATTTGTCCACTATTTGCCAAACTTTGTGCTCATTTAAGGAAATCATTTCATTTTTCGTTGCCATTGTCTTCCAGTGAACTTTATATATTGTTTCTATATAAATATTTGGAACATTTATATTAGCTGACATTCTTTTAGATTTGAGCCCTTCTGAATGCTTAAGTAGATGATTACTTTACAATCTAGATTATTGCTTTACAGCTGAACATATGGCAGTTGACTTTCACCATCCATGCTGTCTTCTGTCTGGAGAGGAGTAAAGGTCTAGAATTGAGATTTTACTCTCAATCGCTGCAGTTTTATTAAAATTTCTGAGTGATACACTTCACTTTTTGTTTTCCATTTCATCTTATTTCTTTTTTAAATGAATTTTTAGCAATCAATCAATATCCACTTTCATTTTTCTAAAATAGTTCTACCTTTTTAAAATTCATTGAATTTAATGTATCTTTTCTCAGTTATTTTCTAGTCTTTGATGTAAACTTGATAATCTTCTCTTTCTTTAGTGTATCAACATTATGTCATGTCTTCTTGGAACTTCAAATTTATTTCTCATTATTTTCTCAACAGACTTTTTAATTTAGTTTCCAACCTGTACAAATAATTTTATCCAGTTCAATAATTTTAAAATAAGCCCAATAATTTTATTTCAGTTTCTTACCTGTCCAAATTTCAAGGATATTTTTTTCTCTCCCCTTTATGTGATACTAAGTTAGATACTTTAGTGCATCAAATAACTCATTTTCATATAATAGTTATCTAACTCTTTAAGAAAGGATATGGTTTGTTCTTTTGGCTTTACTATTACTCTCACATATTATATATATATATATATATATATATATATATATATATATATATATATATATATATATATATATATATATATATATATATATATATATATTTATTTTAATGAAATATACCCATATATTAGCAAGATAAGTATCAAAATTTTCCTTTACAAATTCTAAGTCATTACCTACTCTTAAGTATTTAATTCGTTTACTGGTTACATTTTCATATTTAACTTTACATTTAGAATATATATCAAATATGTCACTTTTATTTTTAAAGAAATACATAAAATACATGCCAGAAAAATCATTTCCCAAAACAATAAAATATTTTTCAACACTGAATTAACCATTTAGATCATTATAAATTAATTCAAGAGCTTCTGAATTTTTTGACTTAATCTACATCAGGATGAGTTTTTCTAGCTCTAATATTTAGATCAGAAATTTCACACTTAAAATCATTTATATAACCAGTATTTTGTCATTTTAAGTATATATTTAAAATTTATGATATAATAATCTCTTATTCCATAGTTACTGACAGATTGGCTAGAAAAGTAATGCTCAGAATTATTCAAGCATTCTAAATATACTTCCAATCTACATTATTCTTATATGCTTTAATAAGTATTACCTTTATCAAATATTAATACATAATTATTAAGATTTAATTTTGTTCTTCATATCCATTAAACATATAAGAGATAGTAAATTATACCATAGTCGAAGAACATAACTTTATTTATAATAATTTAGTTTATAAAAGTATCATACTTTCTACTCAGTTTTTGCTTTTATTTTTCCAATTCCTTCACACAGAATTTTAGAACATCTTTATTTGCTAAATAAATAATTTTTATTTCAAGAGTTATTTTTTTTCAAACCACAGCTGTCTTTGATTATATGAAAAGAAACACCATTGAGGAAACCATAATTTTTTATGATGTTTTCCATGGTGTATAAAAGCAGGAAAAACAGAGTCTTGTTCCATTGTTAGCTGCTTCACTTGCTGATGAGTCTTTATCTTATTATTTGCATTGAACATCTCTCAGGTTGCACTTTTATTTCTGTGAAAAAAAATTCTTAGCCATATGATTTCATCATTTATATTTATAGCAAAGTCTTGTATCTGGACTTCAGTATCGGCCCTTCAGTACGTTTTGTTAATGAATTTAAAGGAGGATTTTTCAAAGAAAATTTCTATCCCTTTATAAATTCCTTTATCGCGTTGCATTTTAAGTATATCCAAATACAATTTTCTTTTCAGACCACATACTATATAGAACATTAGTTCTCTAGATGAGACATTTAATCACAATTCATCTTGCTCCAGTGATTTAATTATTCAGTACATTTCCATATTTAGTTTTTCGGACTTCTGCTTGATTCATGAAAGTTACTTTGGTTTCATCCTGCATTACAATTTTGGAATCTTTCTTAGTTGCCATCATATGGTATTTTCAGTACAGAATTATAAAAACACAGCTGCATCTTCAAATATTTGCTTGTAAGAAGAGTTTGAGTGGTTGGAATGAGAGAAGAGGGAAACGTAATTAGATAGATAGTCATCTTCTTGCGAATATTTTAGGGAAAAAAAAAAAAAGGTTCTCTTCATTTGAACAACTCCTTTACTTCATAGAGAAGCTATAAATTTAAAAATGAATTTTAATACCTTAAGATTCATTTTCCTTCATAGTTAAAAATTCTTTTTGGACTTATCTATGTTTTATCATGAATGATAATTTTCTTAAATCTAAATATCTATTATTGCCTGTTTATTCATATTTATAAGTTTTTTTCCTAATATTGACATATATTTTTATTTTCATGATGGTTTATGCTTTTTTTTTCTTGTGAGGTGACAAAATAGGCCCTCCCCACTTTTTTACTTAAAAATTGTGATGCATATCTTGAAACAAATTAGTTTCAAAAATGAAATATATTAACTGCGTTAAAATAGAATTGCTGAGAAAACTGTATTATTTCACAACATAATTGACTGGAAAATATTTATAAACAGATTTTTCATTTAAAAATATTATACATTTTTGGAAGGCAAATATTTCTGAATAATGTATGCTCTTATAATAATGATAATCCTTCCCCTCCTTTCCTTTATTTTCTCAGATTAGACATACTATTCCAATAAAACTTCTGATTGAAGATCGAACTGTAAAACAAGGATTACTGTGGGAAGAATTATTTAACTACTCTGGTGAGAAAACCAAAGAATCACCAAAACTACTGTTTACTTTTGACTGGTCAATGAGTTCTACATCAGAAGAAGAGCAAGAACTAATTCAAAAATTTCAAAGCATTTCAGGTTTTTATATTTTTTTTCTCAAAATTCATGCTTTATTTTAGCACTGATATCTGAAAAACTTATAGAGCTTGTATTAAAAAATATAAATTCTTTCAATTTAAATTTATCCAGCTATGATTTTAAATTCTTTATGTAGTTTTACAACACATGCTATATTATTGCTGCTGATTTTAATAAGCAGATATATTGAAGTTAAATGTTGCTAAATATCTACATTCATAAAATTTAATTTTCACATTCTGACATAAAGATGATATTGATTCTATTTTTATGAATAAGGGATAAAATTACTTTAACTTCGGTTTCAAATTTGATGATTTACTTACTTCTTTCCTCCCTTTAATAGATCTCGATTCTGCTCTCTATTTAAATCCTGGAAGTTCACCTCTTCATAAAAAGGAATATGGAAGGCCAGAAATTATAATTTTGAACCAAAATTATTCCAAAGAGCCTAAATTCACTATTGGTAGAGGCCGTCATGGATACATTATCAATAATGACAGTAGGTACCTACTTTTTGATATTTAAAATTATGCTTTTAGTTTTTTTGATATTAAGTGTTATTTATATTCTTTTTATATTGCATTTATTGTTTGTATTTAAAAGGATAAAATAAAATTGCTATGTTTTGATGAGATTAGTTTTGTTAATTTTATTTCAAATTTTTCATATATATATGTTAAATATTATTCTTTTATTGGTTTATTCATTTAATGTATTACTTTTAGATTTGTAAACTTTTTATCGTATTTTAAAATTTGCAAGGTATAAAAATGTAGCAGTTTTGGTATTTCTCATTTATAAATGGAAACATGATCCAAGCAATAATATTCTGCTTAATTTTGATTGATTTCAATTGATTGTTCCATTCTGTTGTTTTATTTTAAGATTAGTTATTGAGTTATTGCTGCATTTTGACATGATTTTTAGATAATCTCTGAATTGATTATATACCATTATGTTAATTGTAGATAAGTCTGTGAATAGGATGAAATTCATATCATTATTTCTCATTATTATAGAGTTTTTATTTTACACAGTATTTGATCTTAAACATGAAGCTTTCATAAAATAAAGATGCACAACCTTCTACTATTTAATAAATCATAATTATTTAAATCGGATATTTAAAAAACTTTGTAATGACTCTCATTTAGAGTACAATATATTTTCTATTTTGTAATCTAAAATGATGAGCAAAAATATGATTTTTTGATTAGGTTAACTCTCTTAAATCAAGTTAGTTTATATCATTAAAGAACCTGTGATATTTTGTGTTTGATATAAATTGTAATAATAAAGATTTTTTAATTTAATATAATTAATATAGATTTAATATGTAGCATTTAAAAATTACTTGTTCATGTTTTAGTGTATTATAATATTGGATAATGAATGAAACATTAAATGAATGTATTACTTTAAATTGGATATGTGATTGAAACTATGCATGTTTTATTATTTATATATTCTAATAATATTTTTCTATAAATGTTGGATTCTGACAGACATTAAATAAATTTCAGCATCTTTTAAATTCCCTTTAGATTTGCAAAATTGGGAATCTAATAAGGATTTCTATTCTCTTATTAGCAATAATAGTATATTCTGATTAATGAATTCCATACTATTTTTTTATGATTAAATTATTATTGAACTTAATTTTTTTATTATTTACCCTAATAAACTTTAAAATTTATTTAACCATCTATCAGACTACTGCTCAGTCATAATTCTGGATAATTCTTATATTCAAACCTATATCTGCTTTGTTAAATTATTTTCGTAAAAGATTTAGTTAAATTATTTCGTGCAAGATATGTCAAGATGTATTATTCAACTCTTAATTATTAACTTTTGATTCTAAATTGCTATAATTATTACTTTGCATCATAAAAAGAAGTTCCATATTTTCAAAAATGTATATTGTTTCTGCAAAATAATTCCAAATCTTATTTCAATACCTGAATTAATTTTAAGAAATTTTAATTCAAAGTAAAACTTGCCCTTAAACATATAATTTGTCTTTTATATTAATGATTTTCATTCTAAATATGAAGAATCAAAAGTATTATCATGCTTTAACGTTATGTCTAATTTCTTCTTTGCTGATGATTGCGCACATACCTATGTGCCCTTTATATATATATATATATATATATATATATATCTTTAAGTTCTCACTCATTTCCTTGTATCTTCCTCATCCTTCCATCCCTCGACAGTATGGGAGGGAGTTCTCCATGAGAAGCAGTCGCCACTCTGTTTGCTTCTTGCTTCTCATGCAGTGGCGGATTTGGAGTTTTAGAGGCCCGAGGAGCAATTCAGTTTGAGGCCCCCTCCCCTCCAATTATATTTCTAATATACATATTTTACATACACTTTTTATATTTTCCATTCTGTTAAGCTACGTATCTGATTTTTTTTTTTTTTTTTTTTTTTTTGGAAAAATTAGGAGGGAGGCGAAACCTAGGTACATAAAATTGAATTTGATGGCTTTTTCTTGTGAATATTCTGTTTTAGTTTGTTCATCTATCTTTTTAGCTTTGCATTCTATTTCGTATCACTCACCAATTTCTTCGAATTCATTTTCAACTTCAGCTTGCTCAGTGTTTTTTTCTCATGCGCATTTTGTTTAAGTGTACGCTCATCGGCCTTTTCAAATTCTTATTCTATTTTAACTCGCTCATTAATTTGTTTAAATTCATATTCTAATTCAGCTTGCTCAACGTTTTCTTCATGTACATATTCAATTTCAATTTGCTCATTGGTTCTTTTAGGTACACATACTGGATTAGTTTGCTCAACAGCTCTTTCTGGCTCGTTTTTCATTTTAGCTCTTTTTTCAACATTTTTATATCGTTCTGCATATTCTTCTTTTTCTTTTTGCCTTTTGCGTTTCGAAGCTTCCGATTCAAAATTTCTTTTCGGTGGTATAGCTAAAACATTAAAAAAATTAGTCGCATAAAAATATTAACTGGATTTTTGATGATTTTTCCGAGTTGAAACATTTTCTCCTCTCAGTTAAGAGGAGAAAAAAAAAAGTTTTTTTTTTTTCAGCAGTGCCAATGCCTAACGATTCATATTGTAAATCAATCATATTTTTAACCTTCAAATGTGCCAAAACATATAAAGCCGCAATATCCTTAAATGCCCCCCCCCCCTGGTTGACTTTTAACTTTCTCATTCTCAGAATAGTTGGTTTTTCAAGGGAACTGATATTGCTCGATTCTTTGATTGAGATGGATGAAAAACTGGGAGAATAGAAGAGTGTAAAAATGAAAGGTTTTAGTCAAAATTAACCTGTTTTTAAAAATTTTAATATATATAATAGGTTATTATTATTTTAGAACTAAATTTTGAGGTCCTTGATTTATGAGGCCCGAGGCGCGCGCCTCATGCGCCTGTTCGGAAACCCGCTTCTGTTCTCATGGGCATCCACAAACCCCACGCGTTTGCCGTGCGTGGCGACCCATAAGACGAGTGGTACATTTTGGTCTTCGATGTATCAATCCTCCGGTATCCTAGACACATGACTAAGCTGCTCAAGGGGATCAAGCGAAGGGGTCACTTCTTGGGCTTGGCGTTAAGGGTGATCACTGTCCCCGGGCGTGACTTCCAGCGCATAGGTTTCGATTAACACCATGGTAAGTGGCGAGGTGGGAGATGGCCAGAACCAGTGGCTGCCATCCCTTGTAGACTTAGTGGTGGGCGGTGTCGTCGAGCCCGAACCTTATTCTATAACATATGGATCTTGAATCTAATGTCGTTGTAGCACCATCCAATTCTCGTTTCATGATCATTAGTACTCAAAATACATTTCATAGAGTTTCTCCTTTTCTTGTACACAAATTAATCCAATCGACAATTGGTGAAGCACAAAATATCAAAAAAAAACCTACGTTCTGGTGACCTTCTGATGCAGATTTTTGAAAAACAAGATTTTCTTATTAACAAACTTCCGAAATTAGGAGATTTTTTATTCAAACATCTTTGCACTAAACTTTAAATTTTTTATGTCTTACCAAGCCAGATCTCATCGACTTATCTGATGAAGATCTTGTGACAGAATCTTCAGATCAGCCAGTATGCGCTGCGCTTTGTATTAATGTCTGATGTGATGGTCATCTGATACCAACTAATCACATTGTCTTAACTTTTCGAACACCACTTCTTAAATCTATCAAAGCGGGATATCAAATTTATAGTTTGGCCTACATACATAACACTCATAGGTGTTTTAAATGTAAAAGGTACGGCCATTCCCAGTAAGCATGGCACAGTAAAACTACCATGTGTGCCATGTGCTGAACTGGGACATGGCATAAATAATTGCAGTTCAGTCACCATGAAATGTGTCAATTGCTCTGGGATTCATTCGTCTTTCTCAAAGTCATGCCCTAAATGGGCCCTAGAGTAGGAAGCGATATCCACGAAAATACGGGAAAATATATCCTACGCCGAAGCGAGAAAATTAATAAATGATGGATCTCCAAAAGTTGGTTATATTACTCTGATGTGCTTAAAGCAACTTTGATATGCAGTAGTTCTCAAACTGATTCTCACATTGCTCAATTACCACCCGTTAGTTCAGTTTCTAAATAATGGGTAACTGCAAAAATGCCAGGGGTCTCCATTGTTTCCCTACTGTCATCCAACTGCCCAGCAATGGATAAAATAACCAAGCACAATCGCAGTAATACAACAAAAATCTCCACGTCATCTCAAAAAACTTCTCCAGTAAATGCAAAGCATAGAACAAAAAAGAGAGTATTAATGAATCAACATCCTGTAGCAGAAGATTTCTTAAAAACCTATATTTCATCTCCTGAATTTTCCGATATGGAGTTAGATCAGACCACAATCTCAACAAATCAATCATGTGGGTAAAAAAAAGAAAAAACCTCCAGATAAATCCCAACCTTGATAGCTGGATTTGTTTCTTGAAACTGCCGTGGTTTCCGTACCAAGACAACTCATGTTAAAGATTCAATTAGTAAAACCCATTGTATACCCGATTTGTATAGCTCTGCAAGAAACATTTTAAACCCTTCTGACACTATGAAAATAGACGTTATAGCCTTATCCGAAAGGATAACGAATCTGATCAGGTTACCAGAGGTGTTGCTCTCCTTGTATCCCATAACAAGTCTTCATCTATCATTTTATTACAGACAAATTTACAAGCAGTTGCTGTTCGAGTCTTGAATCATTTTATGACAACAATATATGTTTTCTTTATTTGCCACCCAGTACTCTGGTAGAATTAAGATATCTTATTGCCTTAGTGGATGAATCACTATCTCCTTTCTTCATAATTGGTGATCTAAATGGTCATAGCCCTCTCTGGGGAAGTAAAATTGTTAATCCTAGTTGTTGACTGAAGAATTGATTAATATCCATTCACTATGCCTGCTCAATAATGAAGAAGAAACATATTTTCATCAAAGAGGCAAAACTGTTCATTCACTAGATCTTGCTATATGCATACCTTATCTAGCTCCGTACTTCAATTTTAGAATAGGAACTGACTTACTTGATAGCAACCATTTCCCCGTCTTTTTAGATCCTTTAACTGGAAGAGATGCAAATACTTCACGTCTACCACGATATGTTTTTCAAAAAGCTGACTGGGTAGACTTTACTTCAAAGGTACAGATAACACGTAATATTGTAGACAATGGGGATTTAAATAATGTAGTAAGCTTAATAACTGATACTATTATAAACGAGGCAGATGCTACTATCCCAAAATCGAGGACAGAATTAATCAGATTTAAAAGCCATGGTGGAACCAAGATTGTACAAATGCTCAAAAAACACTTCAAAAAGCCTAGAACGATTTTAGGTGGCGTCCAGCAACAACTTCTTTGATTCTTTTTCAAAAAGCAAAATCTTGACATGACGAGTTAGACGAAGTTAGAGGTCTCATTGGATTATATTCGTGACAGGTATAAATTCTTCTGCTTCCAGATATATAGACCAGCATTCGAAGAGTATGTGGTTTATATCTGATCATTCCATTTCTTGCCTGAAGAAGGATGGCCAAGACATATCCAGTGTTCAGGAAATGGCTGATGCTCTTGCAGAAACTTTTGCATCTGTATGTTCATCGAATAATTACACGGAACCTTTTCTTATGCACAAAAAAATAACAAGAAGGTATTAAATTACGCTTTGAAATGAAAAGGCATCTGTCTTACAATGCTGACCTTACTATCTTGGAGCTGTGCAGAGCATTATCTGTCACAAAACAGACAGCATCGGGGCCGGATGGAATTATTTTTTCAATGCTGCAGCATTAATCAGAATGATCCCTCCAAAATTTCATGTGTCTGTTTAACAGAATTTGGAAAGAGAACGTGTTTCCTGATAAATGGAAATTTTCTGTAATAATTCCTATAACAAAGCCTGGAAAGGATCCACAAGAACCCTTTAGCTCTAAATTAATAACCCTGACTAGCTGCTTGTGTAGAATTTTCGAAAAAAAAAAATGGTAAACGCACACCTCGTTCATGTATTGGAGGAAAATGAATTTATCTTTCCTTTCCAAAGCGGTTTTCGAAAAAAATGTTCAACAATTGATAATCTTTTGGCTTGGGAAACAGATATTCGAATGGCCTTTTTAAAAATTGATCATCTGGTGTCAGTTTTTTTTTTTTTTTTTTTGACATAGATACAGCGTACAATCAAACATGGAGATGCAAGTTTATGAAAAATATTTACGGCCTGAACTTTAGAGGGCATTTGTCCCTTTTTATTCAAAATGTTTTTCACCATATTTTAATTGCGTTTTGGGAATACCTATTCCAATTTTTTTTTACCAGGAAGAAGTTGTTCCACCGGGCTGTATATCAAGCGTAACACTCTTTGATAAAAGATTGACTTTCCTTCCGCACATTGCATATTTGAGGAGTGAATGTATGAAGTCATTAAACTTTCTAAAGGTTTTATCCGGCACTTCTTGGGATGCTGATTGAACGGCTAAGAGTTTACCGTGGTATCATTCGATCAACAATTGATTATGGATGTGTTATTTATGGATCTACTAGGCAATCTTACCTTAAACGGCTGAATATTGTTCACTATCAAGCTTTCAGATTGTGCATTGGAGCATTCAAGACATCACCAGTCACTAGCTTATATGTTGAAGCGTTTGCGCTCTCTTCATCTAATAGGAGAATTAAGCTATCATTGTTTTATTTCTATCACATTTTGTCCAATAAACGCCACCCCTTTCATGAGAAAATCTGGAATAACTTTAGTGATCTTTTGTTTAATTCGAGGAAATCCTACACACCTCATTTGGGTTTGTGTACACGGAAAATATTACCAGATGATTTTAGCGATATACAAATACATGCGGATGATAATCCGAATCCTGCTCCGTGGATAGAAAATAAATTACACTATGAATACCCTTTTAAACAATTTAAAAAATAAGATATTGATCGCTCTGTTTTTATTTCACTTTTTAAACATCATCGTGAATTTTATTGTTCCTATGAATCTATATTTACGGGTGGTTCTAAGTCATCTGTGCATGTGGGTAGTGCATTTGTTTATCGTCATCGCATTATAAGTTATAAACTACACCCTTTTACTTCTGTATTTACCTCGGAATTAGCTGCTATTTACTTAGACCTCAAATACATGGATGAACATTTGATCCATGAGTCTGTTATTTATACAGATTCTCTGAGTGTTCTGCAAGCTCCAAACTCTTCATCTCTTGGTCATCCACTTCTACAGGAAGTGAAGAAGATGTACCGCTTTCTATATTTAAAAACAAACATTATTTTACTTTCCTGGATCCTTCACACATGGGTATTTCTGGGAATGAAACTGCAGCTAAGTCAGCGAGTGTAATTTTGTCCCAACCTCTTTCTTATGAAGATATGCGGGCAATTATTATTCGTTGGTGTTATCGCCAGTGTCAAAATCAATAGGACATAATGACTAACAACAAACTTCATTTTGTTAAACCACAATTGGCCACCTGGTCTTCCAAATTAAACAGGCGCTATGATGTAATTTTGTCCCAACTACGCATCGGCCATACTCGCATGGCACATAAATATTTACTTTTTGCCAAATCTCCACCAATATGTGATATTTGTGGAGGTAATTTAACATTTTATCACCTTTTAATAGATTGCGCTAGTTTTATGGATCTTCGTAGTAAACATTTTAATTTTTGAATTTTTTATTGGATGAAATATATCATCTAAACATTCTCTTGTTTCTCAAAGAAGTAAACATCATCCATGACATTTAACTTTTGGTTTAAATAATTCCCTTCTGTTTTTAACTTTTATTTAGTTTGTACATAGTTTGTTAAACTTTTTCACTATTTGACTATTTTTTATCTTTTCAAAACAATTTTACACTGTTTTGGCATATCTTATTCTATATCAGGATCTTATGCCAGATATCCTT
>JAOUZG010002071.1:3031-20549 GCA_026289955.1 Argiope argentata | reverse complement strand
TATTTTAACTTAGGTTATATACTCATAACAGTTCAGGATTGAACCCTGTAGGGACCCATTAAGAATTCAAGTTTAGATATCTCTTTCCTGCCAAAGAAAGTCCGATTCTTTAATTGATTTTAAATTGTGTAACTATATAAACAGTCATTAAATGGGACAGTTATTTAAATCTCCATGAAAACGGACACTTGAGATATTATCAAGTGATTTTGGTGTTTAAAGTTGGCTTTCTGTTCTGGTTTCTATAAACCCCCCCCCCCCCATCAAAATCCATTTTTAAAAAAATCAAAAAATATAGTTCAGAGATATTTTTATGAAATTTCTTGATATCTTTGGTAAATAATATGTAATACAGGAGTGATTTATGTTTATATATATTTCGAAGGAATATATCCAGTTTATACCTAATGTATCGTTCGGGTCAATATGACATAATGCAAAAAAAAATTTATTTTTACTAATACATGTTCACTTTTGCTTGGAATAATTATAAAGAAAAGAATAAGAAAATAGTTTCTCTGTTCTATCAGTTTTCGAAACCTGTTTTATTGACGTATATGCTTGGTCACATGACAAAAAAGGATATGAAAGGTCAAAAAGTTGATATGATTTGCAAGGGGTCAATCTATTTGTTTTTATTACAACGTTACTTTTTTCTGCTGTTTTTTACTTTATAATACAGGGTTGTGACTGCGAATGCGAAAGAAAAATGGTGAATCGCATAAATTTGCGTCACGCTGATAAAGTTAAACTAATATATTATTTTCTTGTAGTGAAGAAATATCTGAGTATGAAGTTCATACAAGTCGTGCAATTGTGAGTGAAAATTCCAACGATTTTGATACCGATATTCAACAAATGATCTATAAAGAATGAATTCAGTCCAAGAATCGTGAAATAAAGTGAAAGTTGGATCCTCTGCAACATTCCTTTTAATCAACAGCTGTTACTATTATAAAAATTACTCCAAGGGTCACAAGATATTCAACGGCAAAAATAACAGATGTAAAAATGCATTTGAGGCAGTATACAACTCTACAATTGAAAACAAAATCATAAAAATAACTAATATTGAAAGAGAAAAGGTTTGTGGAGAAGGAAAATATTAAAAATAATATTTTTCAACTGTATTATATTGAATTATTACTAGCTGAATCATATGGATGACTAGAAAAAATGGAAAACTAACTAAAAATTAAGGGGATAAAGAAACTGTCAGAAATATATTTCATGGGACAATGTCCCTTGAATCACTCAGCACTATTATCGAGAGTTATTCATTTTGATAATTAATCCATTTTTCAAGAAAAAAGAAATTTAGATAAATCAGTGGCAGCGCGCGATGTCTTGGAAAAGTCGATAAAAATTCTACCAAAACTATACAATCCGAATGAAAATATTACAGTAGATGCACAAATGCTAGGGAATCGGGTCTATGTCCTTTCAAAAAGAATATACCAAGTAAGTCATCTAAATATGGCATCAAAATATAGATCTTGTTTGACTATAAAACTTCGTTTTACACTGGAAAAGAACACTGGAATTTATAATGGAAAAGAACAATTGTCAAAGTCAGAGAAAAGCCAAGAAATGCGAGTAGTGTGTGATCTTACTTATCGGAATTCGAGGCACAATATTACATGTGATAATTATTTCACTTCTTAAAATTTATGACAACAACTTCTAAAATAGAAAACGACTATACTCGGCACCATTAGAAAAAAATGAACCAGCTTTCTGAAAAAATACCTACCAAAGAAGTTCACAGCTTATTATTCTATTTTACAGAAGACAATAAGTTGTTAAACTACATCGCAAAATATAACAAGAATACTATTCATATGAACACTTCGCACGGTGCAAACGAAACTTGAAACATGTTAAAACCACTTTTAAACACATACACTTGTAAAAATATAAGTAAACTGCTAGCCTATGATAATATTAAATTACATACTACTACTTATGAGTATAATGTATTTGTTCTATAGACTTCAGTGCGTAGTGAATGGAACGAAACCAAATTGACTAAAAGAAAGCTATTTTTGGAAGAACTGAGAAAATTAATTGTTTTTCCACCCATTGAAGCAAGACGACTCTTATCAAGAAGTAAAGGCTCAGAAAGCAATAGCGAAAAGAATACAGAAAAAAGGAAAATGAATCTTCGTGTCTGCTGATAATACTTACAATGTACATACAACATGCAAAGTTCAAAGCTCTGTCCATCAAGAAATGACAACTTAACTAATATTTTATGCTATAAGTGTAAGAACCACATTTGCAAATCTAGCGCACTTTAATTACTGTTAAAAATGTAAATAAAGGTGTTTCAATTTCAAATATTTTTCTATTATTTTTGTAGATGC
This sequence comes from Argiope argentata, assembly GCA_026289955.1. Lineage (NCBI taxonomy): Eukaryota > Metazoa > Arthropoda > Arachnida > Araneae > Araneidae > Argiope > Argiope argentata. The sequence goes on along the minus strand of JAOUZG010002071.1, from coordinate 18,183 downwards.
TTTATATAATTAGACGTGTTTTTAAACTTACATTGCTATTGTTTAAACAATTTCTTAATGGCCCTTGCCATTTACTGCAAGAAATGTTAGTTTTCTGAATGGGACCTATGGACCCGAATGCTTCTTATTTGCAGTAAGTACGAACAGAACAGCAAGGTTAAAGGACGTAACGCTTTGATTTATTTAATAAAAAATTCACTAATTCGTTCACGTATCACACGCATTATTATAGCGTACAAAGTTAACAATTTTGAATAAATGAAATGAAGGCCTTCATTTCAGAACTAACAGGCAAGATAAAGATATTCTATTAACCCCGAATTCAAATAATTAGAAACAATTTTAAACAAAATAGGAAAATCATAGATATTTGAAAATTTATGTACACTGCTAGAAAATATGTTGGAGCTGTTGCACAAAAGTGAGCCAACTAGAGAAAAGGTTGAATCGCATGCGTCTGTAAATCATTTTTTTTTTTTTTTGAGGGAGGAAGTTAAGTCATATACGATTCACATGAGCAAAATTATGGTACGTAATTAGATTACTCTGAAAATACTCTATAGATAAACTCTGAGGTTCTCAGGCTTCCAAAAATCCGGGGGGAGGGGGCGGTTATGCATTAGTTTACTTTACCATTTTAATAATCCAGTTCTCATTTATTAACTTCCCTTCCTTTTTTTTCTGAACTTTCATCTGTTAATTCTATATGGTGATTGATACGTGGAATTGTTGATTTGAATATTGCTTAATAATAATTTGGAATTTATCAAATTAAAATGGATCATTCAAAATATTTATGAATACATTACGTTTATTCTTTTCGACATTAAAAAAACACTTTTGTATTAAATAATTCAAGTAGAAAATTATGGATTTCTAGGTAGTATTAATATTTTGATTTAAAACAATTTAAACATAAAATTCTAAAAATTAACAGTTATTGCAGGCTCACATCGTGAGAACTTTCTACCAATATTAAGTGAGTCACATATTTCTTAAAGAATATTACATTTTAAACTATCATATTTGGTCTTTATAAAATATTTGTTAATCCAATTCATTAATAATCCAATACATAGTTCATCTTACTCCTACTTATTGAGCCGCCTCCATTACTTTTAATAACTAAATAAATTAATTTCCATTCGAAGCATTAGATCAGGTTTATTTAAATTTAACATACAAGTCTTATTTTTTTAATGGAAACTTTCATCTCAATAACAAATATGAAAGATTAGGAACACAAAAAAGACAATTATTTAAAAAAGTAATTAAGTTTTAATAAAATTCATCAGTTAATTCTAATAAATTTTTTAGAACAAAACTGCTTTCTTGATTCTGTTTCCATACGGAACGGATATAGAGAAGAAAGCCTTGTGAGAATTTTTATAGTAAGTAGGATCAAGACAGAGTTAAAGAAGCTGTTATCTAACTTACCAAGAAGATGTTCCTTTGAATATTTTCACTATAAAAGTACTTATTTTCATATGAAGTAGTTTTGAAATTAGGAACTAACAATGCAGTTAATTTTTGTGATTTCGTAAATTAATAAAAAAAAGGTTATTTAATTTTGAAAATGATTATATTCTAATAAGTCTTATGTCCAAACGCATCGCAACTGACTAACTTTGTATGATGAGTTTCATTCGTGCACTCGAAATCGAATGATAGTTAGTTCCTTATTGTAAAACTAAGATATAAATTTATGAAACAATATATATGCAAATTCTCCTACAACGATATCAAGAAGTCTTGGTTTGCATTAATATTCACTATAAGGATTCGTTCTGTTGGGCAAATTCATTTACAAAAAGTCTACCTAGTTGATAATTTTGTAATAAAACGTTCGTATAACGTGTAGTCATTAAATACGCGGTTTTCAATCACGTTATATGAGAGTCTACAATAAAGTATTGTAAAGATCATGTAATCACAATTCAAATGTTTATGATGAAGTTATATTCAAGATATACATACGCAAACAATGAATTTTTACACATTTATCGAACTGCACATGTACAATGCTGAGAGATCCCAACCCTTTGATCAACGTCTCGATTCGACTTCCAGCTCCGCCCCGTCACTATCGTCCTTTGTGCGTTTCGAGGGATTCACTCACCACTACATTCCTTGGGACTGGGAACGAATCCGGCAGTGTTCGGCAGACCACTGCCTCTGTTCATGCAATTCCGTTCAGTAAATGAAATGTGATAAATGTTTATTGCGTATAAATGGATCATATTTGAACGATTTTTCTCTATGGTAACGGTCAGTGGCGTAGAGAGGAGGGTGAAGGTTACTATACTGGTTTTTATTACCTCGAGCATTTCTCCAAAAAGGCGTCGTAAAGAGAAAATATTGCCAGTGGCAAGAACTGAAAATTGAAAATAATAAATCAAAGGAATAAAATATATCTAAATAAAAAATAAAATGATCTAATTTAGTTGCTGAACGTCGTTCCTGAGCTGTAAACATGAAATATGTATGGTATTTTTCTTCATTAATACTAGTCAATTATACTAGTTAAGAACTCACTAGTGTGATTTTTTTAACTGCTCTGCTTTCCTCCCCCAATCATTCGGCTCCTTTATTACTTCATAACGTTTACCACTTTCAATCTTTGTTTAGGTCTATTAATGAATTGGTCTTCATGCGAGTTACCTGACAGCGGCATCAAATTACTTCAATAATACCGTGCAGATATAGGTGCCCAGGTATGTATATTGGTGTATTGTATTTTTCAGCTCTGCCGGTCACACTCTTTGCATTTCACGATATTACGTAACTGGTGTGGCGTCTCTTACATATTGCTGAATATCAGCTTGAGAATATTATTTGAAAGAGATAATGAATGCTCTTTTGTAATAAAATAATTCCTTTAGCACCAGGTCGGACAGTAATGGAAACTCATAAAAAATGCAGAAAAATATTAACATACTAAACATTTTTATACAAATAATACCAAAACAATCAAAACTAAAAATCAATAGCCATTTTTCCAAGCAATTCCTGTAAATTCCTTGACGATCTGTATGTTAAAATATAGTTATATTTATGAGCTTTGATGAAAGAAAATAAATTCTGCTCTTAATGTCAGTTATAATCCTATTTTTATCTTATCCAACTTTTAAGTGTAAATGGTATTTTGATTCCACTGTTTGCATGTGACTTAACTTAGCTCTCAATCCTCAGATCACTCCGGTACAGATAGTCCCTAACAAAGTGAGAAGTAGTTTCAACAATCTATAAATATTTTGAATGCTTACAGCAAAGCTCCCCTTATATTTTCAGAAAGAGGAGTGGAAAGTTTTAAACGAGAAACAAGTCATTTCAAACCAGGGGGCCTTGTAACGAAGTCAATAATGCACTTCTCATTATATTTTGTAATACTTATAATAAACTTTTCTGTATAATATATCCCACGGTAAACCTGACTAATCTGGCAATCCACTAGTCTTATGGCCTTCAGATTACTGAAAGGCTTTAGAGAATAAATAGTCGAAGGAATGAAAAATGTAGAACCTTGAGTACATTTGATTGCTGATAGGTCTTAACATTAAGAGCTGCGTGGTTTCTACGACTTAATTACATTAACCCTTTAACTTTCAAATCTACTTAATATCCTTACTAGATGACTCATCCGATGAAGGACATTAATTATTAGTTCAACATCTATAATAACAGGCAGGCTATTCGAGATATTGAAACGTTCTCAATTTATTTTTGTACTTTAAATTTCCTAATAATGTCATTAATTTCATATTTCAGGTAATAGTTATTAATACTAATTTTCTATTTAAAATTTAGCCTTTCAAAATGCATTTCAGAAAAATCATTGTAAGCGAAGAGATTAACTTGTGATCAATTTGAGATCATTTATTATGGTTTTAGTTATGGGCATATGGTGGCCTATTTGGGATGGTTTATTTTGAATTTATTGGCCATACTGAGCCAAATTAAATACCGTACGTCTTCCTAGGTAAATCTATTTCGGACAGATTTCACAATTCTGGATGATGGGTGGATGGGTGGATACTATCCATTCCCGTTCCATCGTTATGCCAAACTATTTAACGGAGCGTTATGAGATGCAATTTTTTGCTGTTTTGAGATCTTGCCACTGACTATAAGGTTTACTTCACCTTTGTCAACTCATTTGAGTCGCAGATCTGAATATCCTTCAAACTTCATTCCTTCAAGACATTCACTAACTAAATGCTAAGTATCACTGGACTTTATTGTGCATTGGTGATTTTTCCATTCTTTGTTAATGATTTTAATAATAAAGTAGTTCGCCCTTTCGTATTGTCTATATAAATAAATAACTTGATCATAATAATTAAACAAACATCATCTTTTTGCCTCTAAATACTTCTGTATTTTTCGTAGCATTCTCAAGAAATATTTTACGACAATTGACATTAAACGAGAACTTATTATTCTATGTAAAGTAATTTTTCAATATTTTTGGTGAGCTGTGAGGATTATTCCGCTCATTGCATTACATGAGTTGAGGCAAATATAAAGAGAAGAGGAGCAGAAAGATCAGAGATCTCATACAAAACATAATTCTACGCCACTGACCAGTATGCAAACGTATTCTGCAATTATTATACATATAATTATGGATTGTTTTAGGGCTTGATAAATTTATATTGATTTAATAGAGATTAACCTTGGTATTCTCTGTCATTTTATAAAAGTTATTAGGAATTCAGCTTTAATCGAGACTGTTTGACGGGACTAAAATATTACCTTCATCTATTTGCTAACTCGCTGAGGAGAAATCCACTTACAGCTTCGTGTTGCATTGAAAATTCGCCTCCACACCAGTGATAACATATTAATGAGGAAAATATAAAATTTACTGGGAGATGTGGACAGAATTCGAGTAGTTAAATTCACCGGCGACCTGACTCAGGGATAGCGCGTCTTCCCCGTGATCGGAGCTTCCCGGGTTCGCGTCCTGATTCAAGCGTGGTTGTTTCCCATCTGTGTTCTATCTGTAAGGTGTGCTGGAGAGCATCCCCCCCCTCCGTAAAATGGAGCTTTGTAAGTGAATGTGTAAGTATTATCTTCATATAAGCCAAAAGTCTGACGTCTGTCCTCGTGAGCTCAAAAGTCTTTACTCTCAGAAGCTACATCATCCCCTTTCCTTGAGGGTACATCATCAATGGAGAGATTCCTCTTCAGAATATTAATCATATTTATTATTTTTTATAGTTTAAAATTTCTTGGGATTTCTGAATTTCGTTTCATTCGCCAATTTTAGACTCATTTGAAACGACGAATCAAAAACGAAAGCAATGATTTCTTTCAATATGACACATTATTTATGAATATTTCATTTGATTTTTGCAAACCATGCTTCATTTTAAAGGCATAAAGTGCAAAATCATATAAAAACATGGGAGTTAAATTTAAATTTATAAAAGCTGCTTGCATGAATATATTTTTTTAAAAATTAAAACTTCTTTCGGAAATAAAAAGACAATGATATTTCCTATGATAGACTAACAACCAAATGAAACATCTTTTTAATGCAATCCTACAAATCTATTCGCTGAATTTCTTAGCATTTTCAAATATTTTCAGACCTGATATTCAAAAAGTGAAAATTGAACTAATTTTAAATAATTAAAACATTTTTTATATCAATATAACTAATTAATATTAATCAGTAATACTTATGTAAACTTTATAAATCAATAGCAAAAAAAGTTAATCCATTTTTTTCCTTATAGCTTGCAGAAATACTGTTGATTAGCCTATGGACAAGTGCAGATAATATATCACTAAACAGTCAAAACCTTGAACTTCACTAAATCACGCACCTTCAATTTTTTTCTACTTGGAATTAATATCTGTAAACCAATTAACCACTAGATTGTCCTACTGCCCTATTCAACTATACCTCCCGATTCAGACGAAGGAAGACGAGAGTAAATACTAAGAATACGATAAATAGAAGAAAATTATCTATTTCTATGTAAAATTTAGGCTTTAAAAAGATTTTGGAAATTTTTATCTCCAAATTACTTTTAAATTCAAAAGATTAAAAGTTTTGAAAAAATATTCACGCATGGGATCTCTGAATAATGATTAACATCTCTTTATTTAATAATAATTATGCAGCTAACTATCACAACTCTAAATAAGGACTAATAAAATTATTCCACTTCTCACTTGACATTCTATTTTGATTTCTATCAAAGAAATGTACACCATGTCTTAGTGAACGACAAATGTATGCTAATAAAGGTACAGTTATATATAACATTTTTATTTATAATAAAAAATAATAGTAAACAAATGTCTTAAATGTGATCATTATTCCTCATTTGTGAATGGTGGCTAAGTTTCCATCGATATTGTTTTGAAATTTCAAGTCAATCCATTATGGATATTAAAATAAAATAAAAAATTGAATATTTGTTTTTTTTTATTTGTTAAATTTTAATCCCTCAGTATCAAATAAATACATATTTAAATATAAGTAATATTATTCTAAAATGAAAGCACTCAGTTATGGATTTTCTAATACTTAGAATGAAACTATACTATATATATTATATATTACAACTTCAACTATATTTTGGAAACATTACTAACTTAAAAAAAACTTAATTCATGCACATAGAATGGAGTGAAATAAAAAATTGAATATTAAACCTCATATTAATTAAAAATCCGCTTTTAAAAACATCTTAGTGGATTGGAACGATTCGAAAACAAATCACGTGCACATGGAAGATTTTTATTTTTCCCTCAAAGCATGCTTAAGTGTACAGCCCAATTTTTTAGTATTTTCACACGTCCTTGTCTTAAGAGGCGATTTATAAGAAATCAATTTCACAGTAAAATGTTCTTTCGTTTTTCGATTAGACAGAGTTGTTGGTTGGAGAAAAAAGAACGATTGTCAGTAAAATTCGCAAAAGACGAACTTGCATGATCGCGATTACAAGGGCATTGACACATTTTAACAGTCAAAACAAATACACCTGATCCTTCAAAATTATGAAACATGCTTCTAACTCGCATATACGATTGATATCTTCTGGAATGGGATTCCCAACCCACGATTCTTTCATCACTGAGCTGCAGCAATAACGAAATATTAAGAGAAAAATGGTTCATTAATGTGAAAACGATTTTTTTAAAAATAATTCAGAAAATCATTAAGGCATTTAATTTCTAGCCATTTTATCTCAAAGCGTCTTTTAGAATTATTTGTTACCGATGCGTATTAAATTGCAATTGTAGAAACAGAGGCGTTTCCATTATTTTAAACCATTTTTTAAAGCATGGAGGGATAAATATTAATGATAAACAATATCAATATAATAAAAATTTGAAAATTACAAAAAAAAATTCAGAATTGATAAAAGCTAGCCGTTCTTTCATTATCGTATTATGAAATAAATATTTATTTTGAATTCTACAAATGGAAGATAGGTTGCAGCTAAATAATTGAAGTATCGGAAAAAAGTCATTTAATTTATAAAATGGAATATATTCAGACTAAGATCACAAAGTCTGCAAAAATAATTTTGTAAGCAGGGATTTTTCAATAGTATCAAAATGAAAAAAATTAGCGACACGGTCTAAATCGACCAAGAAAATTAGACACAAAAAAATCGATGACATGGAACAAGAACTCGAAAGCAGTGGTTAATGGAATGTTAGAGCCCTCACATATTCTACAAGTTTGAATGGAATACAAGAATCTACACGTATATTGAATTTATCACTTGAATCCTCCATTCATAAGCAATACATCTTTTAGAAAGCAGTAGAGAAATAAGAGTTCGCTTCCCTATGGGAAGTAAAAAATGTTTTAAATAAATGGATAGATCTTAAATAGTTTCGTATGTAACCTGACAAATTCACTTTAAATGGCAGAAGATTGGGCACAACTTACAATAATTGACAGTATTTTTATTTGTGTGATTTCATTTGCAATTTTTGTTTTATAGTTTAATTATCTTATTTGTATTATTTTGTATAGTTATTCGTGTATTAAATATTAATTAATACTGAAAATAGATGCTGCAGAATGCACTTAACCATATGTATACATGGAATGTGAGGGACGCGCACTTGAGCTATTTAATTGTAAACACTTCAACCAGAGAATTGATGGGAAAGTGGTGAAATAAACCACTGCTTGCTCTTTGTTAGTGGCGTTTCCTAAATTTAAATCAATATTATGAGTTACCTTATATACATTGTGAGCGATCATCGTTCCATGTCTTGTTATATATATGTGTGCGTGTAAAAATAAATAAGAAAAGGCCCAAAAAAGCATCTTTCCTTCGACTGTACACACACACACACACCCTGCTACAAAATGGAGGCACCAACGAGATGTCAGCATGAAAAACAGATAAGTTTCTTTCCTTTTATTTATTATTTATTATTAGTTTTGGTGCTTTTTTAAAGAGAAGAACATCCGATGAATTGAGTTAAATTAATATGAAAGTATTTTTTCTTTAATTTTCTTCAACATGAATGATCCTATAAAAATGTAAGGAACATATAACAAAGTCTCAAGAGGCAAAGTTAAAGCCTCCTTGACTAGATTGGAAAATGGTGCAGATGAATTAGAGTCAAAGAATGAGATAGTGACACGTCTACAGATATTAAAATATCTTTTTAAAGAATTTGAAATATTGGATTCAGAATTAACTGAAAAAGATTTTGAAATCGAGGAATTTGAAAATCGAAATTTTTCCTTGAAATTAAAGTTTCAGGATAAAATTGATAATTTTAATAAATCTGCTACTGCTTCTACTGAAATACAAAATTCGTCAGAAAACTCAAAATTCCTGTTACCAAAACTTAACATACCTGTGTTTTCTGGAAAATTTGAAGATTGGATGAACTTTATTTATATTCACAGTTCATTCACACATTTCATAAAGCAATAGTCAAAAATTTCAGTACTTGAAGGGTTAGCTTTCTGATGAATCTGCTTCTTTCATTAGACACATACCATCGTCCGATGACTCCTATGAAGAATAGGGGAAAATTAATGGATATGTATGATAAAAAGGAGAAAATAATTCTTGCATTAATTAAAACATTTTTGGAACAAAAAAGCATCTCTCAAGCCTATTCAATGAATTTGAGAAACATAGTTAATACGAGCGATGGGGTTTTGACAGGATTAAAATCTTTAGGAGAAGAGGCATCACGCAGATATCCATGGCTGATTCATTCGTTATTGTAAAAATTAGATACTGAAACAAGAAGACTTTGGTCCAAGAAAACTGCAGATATAGAATCTCCTACTTGGAAATAATTCTTTGAGTTTTTAAATAATAGACGTTTATATCTTGAATTAATGGTTTATAATGAATCTGATGCTAAAATTAATTTTAAATATAATTTTGTATAATATGAAATTAGCCATAGAAATAAAACTGATAAAAAGTGTTTGAAATACTTAGGAATGCATAAATTGTTTAAATGTATTAAATTTAAAAATATGGATTTAAATGCCCGGAAGAATTTGGTAAGACGAAACTATCCTTGCTTTTTTATGTTCGAATTCGCATAAATATAAAGAATGCCCAAATAATCATTTAAAATGTATCATATGTTAAGAAAAACAATGTACTGTTGCACGAAGATGTTAAAAGTAATAGTGCACGTATTTCAGATCACAAAACTGATCACGTCACCCCTCTGAAAGCGATATCTGCCAAGGGGGGAGAAACGCAATGCGATAAATCAGTGGTACCTCAAAGGCCTGTTAGTTTTAGCCCGTCTCTCAACAACTCCCAATTTATATCCTCCCTTCCCACGGCAAAGGTTTTACTGTATAATAGTGAAGGTGATTCTATTTTATTCAGAGCTTTGCTTGATAGTTGTTCGGAATCTAGTTCTGTAACTGAAAATGTAATAAATATTTTAGGATTACAGAGAAAGAATGCTAAATTACCTTTAAGTGGAATAAGTGGAGTTCAAGCAGGAACCACACGTGGCTCAGTTAACTTAAAAATTGGGTCAAGATTTAGCTTGTTTCGCAACTAATGCTTTTATTTTAAATAAGGTTACTTCTCAAATGCCAGTTGAGAATATTAGTATTAAAGAATTAGATTATTTGAAAGGTATCTCTCTGACCGATGAAGAGTTTTCAAGGCCATCAGAATGTGATATAATTTTAGGCTCTTATTGCTTTTTCTCAATCCTTCCTAAAGAAAAAATCAGTGTGTCTGTAGAGCACCAACCAATCGCGCAAAGCACAATATTTGGTCGGGTTGAGATTCGAAGGGATTCTATTTCAACGTTGTATTCGCAGTCGCATCTGATTTCCGTGAAAAATGATTTTCAGCATTCATTCTGTTTTGCAAATGGAAGAGTTTTTGGATAAAAAGCTTCTTCTGTCCGAAGAAAAATTGTGAAAATCCTTTTGAATCGACTTGCAGAATAAATTATCAAGGTCGATTTGTTGTAACATTACCAATTTTAAAGAACATTAATTAATTAAGCGATACAAGAGGAATGGCCGTTTCTAGCCTTCTACATTGGAAAAAAAATTAAATTCGACTCAGAACTTGGCATGGAATACAAGGTTTTTAAGAGTGAGTATGAAGAATTGGGGCATATGTCACTTAATAAAGATTTCGATTCTTCTAAGCCAGAATACTTTCTTCCCAATTATTCTGTGCAAAGGAAAGACAGTATTACAACTGTTTGATGGATCCTGCAAACCTCCGAGCTCTGATTCGTTTAATTCAGTTTTAGGGATAGGACGAACCTTGCAACCAGATATTTTTACTATTCTTCTCAGATTCAGACTAAATAAAATTGCTTTCTTTTCCAATATAAAGCAAATGTATGGAATAATAATTGATCCAGCAGAAATTTTTTTTCAAAAAGTAGTACCGAAAAATTCACCTGATTCAACTTTTAAATAATACAACTTTCTTCTGTAACATATGGAACTTCATCTGCTCTATTTTTAGCTACTCGATGTTTACATAAGTTGGGTTTGGATTCTCAAATTATAAATCCTGAAATATGATAAATAATTCAAAATTCCTTTTATATGGATGATTGGATGGCTGGAGCAAAATCTAATGTAAAAGCAAGTGCGTTAATCCAAAAACTGTCGGAAATTCTAGATATCCGAAGATTTCACTTAAGAAAGTGGTGTTTCAATTCTCCATATGTCTTCAATAATTTAGCTGAATATCTAAGTGCTAATGAATCCAATGTAGAACATCCTGAAAACAGTTCTAAAACTCTTGGACTTATTTGGGACTCTATTACTGATTGCTTTGTTTTTAAAATTGACTGAACTTTGAAAATGAAAACCACCAAAAGAATGTTTCTATCGCACTCTGCAAAATTATTTTATCCTTCGGGTTTTCTTTCACCTTGCACAATATTATTAAAGATCTTTTATCATCAGTTGTGGTTGATTGGGACATTGCCTAACCGGAACGTTTTAAAGATAAGTGGCGTAAATTGAAAAGTGAATTTTAACAAACTTAACACATTCATATTCCGAAATGGATTCTAATTATAGAAAAGGAAATTACCTTTCACGGCTTTTCGGATGCATCGGAATCAGCATGTGCCTGTGTAGTTTATGCAGTTCGAAATAATAATGGGGTTACTATATTCACCATTTTAGCAGCTAAAAGTAAAATGGCTTCTTTCAGGCCTGTATCCATTCCACTGATAAAGTTAAATGGCGCTCTCCTGTTAGCCCGATTATTTTCTGTTTTAATTTAAAAATTTCATGATCATGTTATTAATTTATATTGGACATAAAGTTGTTGTTGTTGCCAAGTTGTTCTTGCCTGACAGTCTTCACCTCCTCGAAATGGGAAGCCCTTTGCTGCCATCAGGACTTCGGAGATCTTGGACAACATCCCTCAAAATAGACGGAGGTGTGAGCCATTCAAGGAAATTACAGCATACATAGGATCCAGAGGTTTGTCTCTTAAGGATCTACCAGACTGTCACCTATTTTGGGAGGGCCTTACTTTCTTGTCTTTATCAGAACCTGATTGGACAAAGCAACCAGAATTCGAAAACAATGACTGTCATTAAAGAAAGGAAAATAGCTGCATGTGTACTTGCTGCAATTTTGAAAAAAATATTAATTAGATTCATTAATTTAAAAATATCCATCTTTTACTAAATGAATTAATTTTATATGTTTTTCTATTAGATTTATTAATAATTGTAAAGCTGATAAAGTTAACAAGAATTCTACGGGTATAATTGAACCTTAAACTACAAAGGAAAGAATTTTTGCTCGTAGTATTATTGTAAAATATGTTCAAAATTTATTTTTTGATGCTGAAATTAATTGTATAAAGTCAAATCAACCAATGCCAAAGAAAAGTCCACTCTCAGCATTTTACCCATTTCATTGATAAGGACAGGTTGCTCAGAGTGGGAGGACGTCTTCAAAACAAATATTTGCAATATAATTCGAAACAACCAATTATATTACCTAACCAGCATGAATTAAGAATTCCAATCGTGCAGTATTTTCAAATTTTAAATTTGCATTCATGTGGTAATTTGTTAAGAGGTCTGTTACGCCAAACATTTTGGACATTAAATGTTAAAACATTAGTTTAAAAATGTGTTTTAAATTGTGATGTATATTTAAAAGTAATATGTCAAAAAATGGGATATCTTCCCGAGGGACGAGTGACTCTCAATAGACCAATTTTTTTTAACCCGTGGTATTGATTATGCAGATCCAATATTTATATTAAAGCATCGAGGTAGAGGAGCCAAAACAACGAAAGGTTATAGTTACATTTGTATGCTTTGCTACTAAAGTTTGCATTTAGAATTAGTCACTGATTACACGTCTGATTCTTTTATGGCTGTATTGAAGCGGTTTTTCTCAAGAAAGAAAACACCTAATAATATTCGTTCAGACAATGGAAATAATTTTTTAGGAGCTAAAAGAAAGTTCACAGATTTATACAACCATTTATCTAAAATCAATCTAGATCAAAAGGTTTCTTATTTTCGTTTTTCAACAGGAAATTGAATGGCATACTGTCCATTTATTGAGTCCACACTTTGTCGAACTCTGGGAAGCTTAAGTAAAATCTGTAAAACTTCAATTAAAGCGAGTTTTAGGAAATTCCAACCTAACATTTAATAAACTTTATACATTATTAACTCAAAAAGAGGCGATATTAAATTCAAGATCTCTGGTTAGTTTAGATAACGATGACGTAGCAAATTTAAATGTTCTAACACCATCTCATTTTAAAATTGGAGATGTAATTACTAGTCCTCCGGAAACAATGGAAGTTTCTACACGTTCATTGAGGACACGCTGAGATATTTTCTAAAAAATTAAGTTTCATTTTAGTAAAAGCTGGTATATAGATTATTTGGGCTCATTACAAAATAGGAGAAAGTGGAAAGATAGTTATCCAAACATTAAAATCGGCGATATTGCTATTATTAAAAAAGATAATATTCCTCTAGCGATAGGGCCTTTTGGTAAGGTTGTAGCTATACATCCTGGTAAGGACGGGGCCGTAAGAATAGTTACATTAAAAACCTTGAAAGGGTTTTTTAAAAGGCCTGTAGTTAAACTTTGTATATTACCTGTGCATCAAGAATGACTTCTTAATGGATGGGAGTTTATGTGATTTTATTTGAAATTTTTGCTTTATTCTTTAATTATTTTTATTTGTATCTTTTTGTATAGTTTTTCATATATTAAATAATAATTAATACTTTAGATGGCGTATTATGCTCTGAACCATATGTATACAACGAAGTGAGCGACGTGCCTTTGAGACTTTTATATTCTAAACACTTCAACCAGTGTTGATGTCAAACTGGTGAAAGCACACACCATTCGCTCTTTTTTGGTGGCATTTCCTACCTTTAAATTAGTATGTGTTACCTTATATATATTGTGTGTGATCATTGTCCATGTGTTATTTTATATGTTTGTGTATGCGTGAAAATAAATAAGAAAAGACCAAAAAAGATATCTTTCATTGGTTTGTACCCACACACCCTGGAACATACTAAAACTTACATTTTTTCAATATAAATGTGAACATCAAATATGTAATTTTAGACTATTTCATCGATCGTTTGAACGATGATGCCCGAATCAGTGATACCCGAACAATGACACCCGATTTCTGAAGATTGATTAGCCTAAAAAACGACGTTGATTTTTCTAAACTATTTTATTCAAAACTTCTTAAATTGATCAGATTTTATAGCAGAAAGCATAAACATTTCGTTTACTTATTTAAAAGTCAAAGTTTCAAAAATATTTCGCAGAATACGATTCCTTTGGACCAAAGAACTGTTTAAAATTCAGACATCAAAGTTTGAAGTTTAGAAACAATCTGATGAAAAAGATTAAAAAGCTATTTAAATAAAATATTTATTTGAAATTTTTAACAAGCATGAAAACTACTAATCCTTCTAGTCTCCAATGTCAGCTAGAAGTCATAATATACCTAAATGTCTATGTGTGTTGGCGCTTAACAGAAACAGCTGTTTGACTTACAGCTACCAAATTTGGCCCATGCATATCTTTGAAGCCTCGAACAATTTCGAACCTACGGACAATTTTTTGAACCTTAATTATTTTAAAAAATTAAAAATTAAGCAAAACTTTGTGGAATTTTTTCGAAAACTTAAAAAAAATATTAGATAAATATAATTTTTATATCAAGCTAAATTTCAAAAAAAAATATTTGGCTAAAACTAATATTTTAGTTTATAAAGGAAATTTCTAATTTTAAGGACATTTTTTAAACTTTTTTAATCACATCTTTCAAAAATTTATTTTACAAAAATATGATTTAACCTGAAAGAGCAACTTTAGACGGGCACGAGGAAAAATGCTCTTATCAGGGCACTGCCATCACATTGACTAAAACTAAAAGTAAAAGATTAAATCAAAACGTACTAAAAATTAATTTATTGAAGTTCAGTTTAAGGAACTTATCCGTAAAAAATGAAATAAATATGAAATGGGATATCTTCTATAAGAAAATAAAAGTTAGAAAAAGTTTCCAGATGTTTCAAAAACCTATATCTTTAATTCGATTATTCAGTTTTATTTAATTCAAAAAGATTATTATAAACAGGATATTCACTTTAATCAGGGTCCATAGCCATTT
>JAOUZG010002068.1:0-11399 GCA_026289955.1 Argiope argentata | reverse complement strand
ATATATATATATATATATATCGTTTGAAAAACAACTCAGATCTTTGAACTTCACATCTCTCTCTGATTTTCTATGTGCGCTAAGTTTTAAATTAAAGTGGAAACGATGAAGCTTCAACAAATATAAAGATCTCTTTACTCGATAAAGCACGCCTTTAAATAAATCTGAGAAGTGAAAGCAGAGTAGTCCGACATTGAAATTTCATATTCAATACAAAAACTGAAATAATATGAATTTTCATAATTTATAATATCCCAAAAAGAATCATTCAGCAAACATTTAACAGATTCAATAAAGCATTCAATTTTTAAATTCATTTTTAATGCTCTCAACAATTTATTTTTTTGGGAGGGGGCTTAAATATACTTTAAAAAAATGAAGTTTAAATTTATAGACAGTCCTTTGGTTTTATAGATTGATATTCTGTAAAATATTCTTTATATTTCAACTTCTAAATAAATAAATACAAGTTTCTATCTTCTGCGATCAAATCTGGCCGATTTATTCAGTTCTGAATATTGCAAGATTGGAACAACTAACATTTTCATAATCTAGGCCAATTACTCTAGAGAAACCCTTATTTGCTACTTTGAGATGATCGATAAAGTGATCTAAAATCGCCTGTTTTTATAAAATAAAGATATTGAAATTCCACAAATAGGTCAACTATATTGATTGATTTAATTTTTTAATGATGATTGATTTACTAATAATGATGGATTTTAGTTATAAGTTATATATTGCATTTTTGCAAATATGTAACTTATTTGAGAACCACTTTTTTATTTCAGGTCTTAGTGTCTCAAGAATATTTTGTTAAATTTGATTCACTGAGCAGATGATACGTACATGTAAAAATGTAAAAGGTTGTAATTCAACAGCATTTTTTTACCTCAATTTACAAAGAATATAATTATATATTTCACTTAGACCATTTATTAAGAGACGTATGTCTATTACAAAAGTTGAAAGCAGGTGCGTTTTCAAACAGCTGACATGCTTTTACCAGTTTAGCTTTATAATATACTTTATGCGTTATGCACAATATAACTTCTTCACCTAAGCAAAAGTAACGATTCAAAACATGTCTTATTGCTTAAAATTTTTTTTAAAAAAAACCCGGAATGCAAATATATTTTATTTCTAATTATTATCAACTGCTTTTTGTTTGTCGTTTCTATGAAATGACGTCATCTTCTAGTTTGCGATTTCTCACTTTTAAATAATTAATCTCGGGCTTAACAGATTAAAGTTTGTTTTTATTTATAAATTCTCTTTTAGTTTAAGCAATTGCACTTGTGTAATATATAACTAATATTTATTCATTAATGACATCATAAGTGTTAAAGCGTTTAAAATCAGTCACTGACTAATTTAGCTTTCTGATAAAATTTTATGCTGACGCCAGTAAATAATCCATTGCACTTCATGTACTAATGAAGCAGTTTTAATTAAATATTATTCTGAATTTATATATAGATAAAATTTCCTCCACGACAGTGATTATTTACAAATATTTTGCAGTTTGAATGCTTAAAATCCAACATTCATAGGAAAAATAATTCTGTAAAAATTCTACAACGAACAATTCCTTTTCGTTCCGATATTACAGTTGACAGTAAGCATAATGACGTGAGAAGAGGAAAAATTTGAGTGATTCGTGTTCTTAAAGAATTAAAATTTGGCGGGAATTTCAGCGAATTATTGTTCCATTACTATAAGAATTCTTCCTGAATTTGTCACACTCAATAATAATAATAAAAAGTAATAAAAACAATTTCCCGAAAAGTAAATCTGCAAATGTTCAAAAAAAAAAAAAACAATTTACAAAGATATATTGATTTTTAAAAAAGATAGTAATGACGTAGAGAATTGACTTTAAATTATATAAACGTAAGGCAGCCTTAGTGATGTCTTCACAACTTTAACAAAAAGCGCATTCTTACTAATTGTATTTCTCAAAATACTGTAAATATTAGAATATAATTTTATTTAAAACTTTCATTTTTAATTTTCTATGTACCCAAATGATGTTCAAAAATTTTTGAGATGAAGGGTAAAAAAAACAAAAAAACACTGATTTTCCAAAAAATAACAGATTGTACAATAATATAGTCACGTGACCAATTCAAACCCATTTGAAAAGTACTGCCGACAAAAAAACATTACTTTAAGGTAAAAGTTTTGGTGTTCGATCAATTTAAAGGTTTTAAAAAAACAGTTTTTTTTAAAAAAAATATTTGCACGCGAAATCTGATAGTCACATGATGGTCTCAAACTGCGTAATGATTTAAATTAATTCAGATAAACAATGACTTAAAAAACAATGATGATTTCACATGATAACTTAAAATTTGCGTTAGTAGATTTCAATGTTTTAAATGTTTTATTATTTTGTATTAAATTCAACACATTTAAAATTCCAAAAGCAATTTAATTTTTTAATCTGAGCTTTTGTCAATATGATGACAACACGTTAATAAAATATTAAATTTATATAATTATATTTTTATTTATTTTAATTGCTTCATTGAATTAGTGATTTTTTTTATTGCAAAAGATTATAAAAAAAGCTTTGTCTCGCATTTATTATTTAAAAAAATATCCCATTTCCCATTTATTTCATTTCATATAATCACGTGCTCAAAATCACATTTTTCTAAGTTTTATGTAATCAGAGATTTTGTAAATGTGATGGCAACACGTTATTAAAAGCTGATTTTTTTTAGATGTTCGGGAAGATAACATCTTATATTTTATACGAAATAAATTGTTAAAAATATGATTAAATTACTGAACTGAAAGCAGAGTAGTCCGACAGTGAAGTTTTAAGATCACATTAGAAATTGAAACATTATAATTTTTTTTATAACTTATAATATTTCAAGGAATTATTCAGCAAACATTTCATAGATTAAATGAAATATTCAGTTTTTAATTTTCTTTTTAGATGTATATAAATACTCTAAATAATAACATTATTTTTGGTTTATAAATATATTTCAAAAAATTATGGTTTAAATTCCTTTGGTCTAATAGATTTATATTCTGTAAGATATTCTTAATATTTCACCTTCTAAATAACTAAATAAACATTTCTATCTTCTGCTATCAAATCTGGCTGATTTATTCAGTTATGTATATTGCAAGTCTAGAAAAATCATCATTTTCATAATCTATGCCTATTATTCTGGAGAAACTCTGACTGGCTTCTTTGAGATCTAGATAAAGTGATCAAAACGCCAGTTTTTATTGAATAGTTATATTGAAATTTCCATAGATCGATCAGCTTTGATAATTGATTTAGTTGCCACTTTTTTTTTATTTTAAGGACTTATTCTCTAGAATATTTTATTAAATATGTTTCACAGAGCAGATGATATATGTAAAAATTTAAAAATCGTAATTCAACAGCATTTTTTTCCTCAATCTACTAATTATATATTTCATAGACCATTTGTTAAAAAAATTAAGAAATTAGATGTTGAGCTCCGATTACAGAAGTTGCCTTGTAGATGTTAAGCCATATTTGCCTTAAATAAAACTGTTTAATAGGATTAGTAATATATGTATTATAAAATATCATAGAAAACGTTTCCATCCATTTATTTTCCAAAAATATAATGTTTCATTTTATGCAGACAAGTGCCAAAAATGGCATTTTTATATGTTTAATTTGAAATGATAATTTATTTATTTATTTATTTACATGTCAGACATGATATTGTTTGGGTTAGAAAGTTTTGATGTCTCCGAAATATGGGGGTAAAAATAGTTTTATATGCTTTTACAAATTTTACATTATTAATTATTACGTATGCTTGTTTGAAATAAGATGCATCTTCAAATAGCTGACCTGCTTTTACCAGTATAGCTTTAATATTACGTATGCTTCGTTGAAAGCAGTTGCGTTTTTATTTCGCATGATTCATTAAAATGCGGAGATAAATTACAATCACGAAGGCGAATTCTTTGATTTGCACAAAATATCTTCTTCACATAAGTAAAAGTAACAATTCAAAACATGTCTTATTGTTTTAAAAATAAAAAAAAAGAATGCAAAAATATTTTTCTGTTACTTATTATCAATTGCTTTTTGTTCGTCGTTTCTTTGAAATGACGTCATTTTCAAAGTTTATTTAAAATTTCTTGCTTTTAAATAACTAATCTCGCTCTCAGCAGATAATCTTTAGGTGCTTTTCTAGAAATTCTTTTTCAGTTTTAACTGTCGCACTTTTGTAATATATTTTTACTTTGTATTTTTATTTACTTTAATTCTTTAATTGGATTAATAATTTTGATATTGCAAACGATCAAGAAAAATTTTCTCTTGCATTTATTGTTTAAAAAATATCACATTTCCTATTTGTTTCATTTCATAAAATCACGTGATGAAAATTGTTTTTTTCTGTGTGTGTGTTTTTTTAGTAATTAAATTTTTTTTAATCAGAACTTCTGAAAATGTGATGGCAACATTTTATTAAAAGCTGATTTTCTTGAGATCCTCGTGAAGATAAAATTTTATTTTTATTTTATTTTTTCAAAATAAATTGTTGAAAGAAAATACAATTAAGTTAAATGTTTAAAAATTCATTAAAAATAGAGTTTTAATTTATATGTCAAAACATTAATATCATTGAAAAGCCAATTTTTTGCGCTTTAACGTGATGCAAAAAACAATTTTGTACTGTAATATTTTCGGACGCTATAGCGCAAAAACGTCAAATTTTAGGTTATTTTTTTAATTAATTAAGATTTTAATTATAAATTCAAAAAAAGGGCTCCAAGGTGCTCATTCCCGGCACCCAAGGTATACAAATACCAAATTTGGTAGCTGTAGGTCAAACGGTCTGGTCTGCAGAGCGCCAACAGACACACACACACTGTGCTTTATTATAAGTAAAGAAAAGATATAAGTTCAGTATTTTTTCCTTAGTTATGTTAAAAGTGCTTTTTATCATTGGAATAAAAATAATTCTTTTTAAACCTATTGTTTTTGTAAAATAAATTCACAAACCATCAGTACGGGAACTTTTTGGACACCCTGTATATATAAATTATATTTCTATCAAAATTTGAAGCTTAAAAATATTTTGTTGAAAAACTTATTAGGAGACCAAGTTATATATAAAAAGATTGAGTGAACCCTTTAGTTGGCATTAATACTGGCGAACCGACTGGTCGCCAAAGCCGGCTAGTACTTATAATAAAATACAATGTCTGTGTGTGACTGTTGGCTCTGTACAGGCCAGACCGTTCGATCTATAGCTACCAAATTTGATACATGTATACCTTGGGGGCCGGGAATGTGCACTTCGGAGCCCTTTTTTGAATTTTTAATTAAAATTTTAATTAATTAAAAAGAAATAAATTTTACATTTTTTTGTCATAATTTCCGAAAATATTACATAAAAAATTGATTTTTTCATCAAGTTGAAGTTAAAAAAATTAGCTTTTCAATGATACTGATACTTTGTGCTATAAATTAAAACTCTATTTTTAATGAATTTTTAAGCATTTATTTAATCGTATTTTTCAACAATTCATTTCGCCTAAAATAAAACTGAAATTTTATCTTCACTAAGATCTCAAAATAAAAATCAGCTTTTAATAAAATAATGCCATTACTTTTACAGAAGTTAATATTCAAAAAATTAGTTAATTACTACCAAAAATAAAACAGAAAAATACAATTTTCATCACGTGATTATATGAAATGAAATAAATAGGAAATGTGATATTTTTTAAACAACAAATGCAAGAAATTTTTTTATTATCGTTTGCAATATCAAAACTGTTAATTTAATTAAGGAGTTAAAAAAAATAAAAATAAAAATATATTACAAAAGTGCGACGGTTAAAACTGAAAAAGAATTTTTAGAAAATCACCAAACGATAATCTTCTGAGAGAGATGTTAATTATTTAAAAGTAAGATATCTTAAACGAACTAGATGACGTCATTTCAAAGAAACGACGAAGAAAAAGCAATTGATAATAAGTAAAAGTAAAATATTTTTGCATTTGTATGTGTGTGTTTTAATTTTTAAATCATTAAGACATGTTTTGAATTGTTACTTTTACTTATGCGAAGGAGATATATTGTTCAAATCAAAGAATTAGCTTTCGTGATAGTAATTTATGTCCGCATTTTAATGAATCATTCGAAATAAAAACGCATCTGCTTTCAACGAAGCAATCATACTATTAAAGCTATACTGGTAAAAGCAGGTCAGCTATTTGAAATCGCATCTTCTTTCAAACAAGCATACGTAATTATTAAGAATGCAAAATTTGTAAAAGCATATAAAAATATTTTTACCCGCATATTTCGGATACATCAACAGTTTCTAACTAAAACAATATCATGTTGTCAAATAGAAAAAATAAATTAACTATCATTCCAAATTAAACTTATAAAAATGCCATTTTCAGCTCGTGTCTGCATAAAATGAAACAAATATGAAACATGATATTTTTAGAAAATAAATGTATGGAAACGTTTTCTATGATTACTATACATACTAATCCAATTAAACCGTTTTATTTAAGGCAAATATGGCTTAACATCTACCAGGCATCTTCTGTAAAAGGAGCCCAACATCTCTTTTCTTGATTTTTTTTGGAAGAGACCTAAATCTCTTAACAAATGGTATAAATGAAATATATAATTAGTGGATTGGAGGAACAATTGCTGATGAATTACGATTTTAAATTTTTTTCATCTATCATCTGCTCTGTGAATCATATTTAACAAAATATTCTAGAGACAATATTCCTTAAAATAAAAAAATTGGCACTCCAATCAACTGAATCAATCACCAAAGCTGATCGATCTATGAACATTTCAATATCATTATTCGATAAAAACCAGCGATTTTAGATGACTTCATCAAAAGCTCAAAGAAGCCAATCAGGGTTTCTCTAGAATAATTGGCCTAGATTATGAAAAATATGATTGTTCTAAACTTACAATATTCAGAACTGAATAAATCAGCCATATTTGATTACAAGAAATAAAAATGTTTATTTGTTTATTTAGAAGTTGAAATATTAAGAATATTTTACAGAATATGAATCTATAAGACCAAAAGAATTTAAACCATAATTTTTTGAAATATATTTATAAACAAAAAAATGTTATTATTGAGAGCATTTATATACATCTAAAAAAAGAAATTAAAAACTGAATGTTTTATTTAATCTGTGAAATGTTTGCTTAATAATTCCTTGAGATATTATAAATTATAAAAAAATATATAATGTATCGATTTCTGTATTGAACATAAAACCTCAATGTCGGAATACTCTGCTTTCAGTTCTTATTTTCATTTAAGGACATGCTTGGATTGAGTAAAGAGGTCTTTATATTAGTTGGTTTCCTCATTTTCACTTGAATTCAAAACTGAATTTTACGTGCACTGATTGAAAATCATAGAGAGATACGGAGTTCAAAGATCAGAACTGCTTAAGGCCTACATAATACTATAAGTGAATTATATGACTATCGAAATGTGAAGCTTAAAAATATTTTGCTGAAAACTTTAATGAGTTCAAGTTATATATAAAAAAGGACCGAACCCTTTAGTTGGCATTAATATTGGCAAACCGACTGGTCGCCAAAGGCGGCTAGTCTTTACTTATATTAAAGCACAATGTGTGTGTGTGTGTGTGTGTCTGTTGGCGATGTACAGACCAGACTGTTCGACCAACAGCTACCAAATTTGGTAGATGTATACCTTGGGTGCCGGGAATGTGCACCTCGGAGCCCTTTTTTTGAATTTATAATTAAAATTTTAATTAATTAAAAAACAAGCCAAAATTTAACGTTTTTGCGCTATAATGTCCGAAAATATTACAGTACAAAATTGATTTTTGCAACAAGTTAAAGCGCAAAAAATTAGCTTTTCAATGATACTAATGTTTTGACATATAAATTAAAGTTCTATTTTTAATGAATTTTTAAACATTAAATTTAATCGTATTTTTTTCAACAATTTATTTTGCAAAAATAAAATAAAAATAAAATTTTATCTTCACGAGGATCTCAAAAAAATCAGCTTTTAATAAAATGTTGCCATCACATTTTCAGAAGTTCTGATTTAAAAAAAGTTAATTACTAAAAAAAAACAACAGAAAAATACAATTTTCATCACATGATTTTATGAAATGAAACAGATAGGAAATGTGATATTTTTTAAACAATAAATGCAAGAGAAAATTTTTCTTGATCGTTTGCAGTATCAAAATTATTAATCCAATTAAAGAATTAAAGTAAATAAAAATACAAAGTAAAAATATATTTAAAAAGTGCGACAGTTAAAACTGAAAAAGAATTTTTAGAAAAGCACCAAACGATTATCTTCTGACAGCGAGATTAGTTATTTAAAAGCAAGAAATCTTAAACGAACTTTGAAAATCACGTCATTTCAAAGAAACGACGAACAAAAAGCAATTGATAATAAGTAACAGAAAAATATTTTTGCATTCTTTTTTTTATTTTTAAAACAATAAGACATGTTTTGAATTGTTACTTTTACTTATGTGAAGAACATATTTTGCGCAAATCAAAGAATTCGCCTTCGTGATTGTAATTTACCTCCGCATTTTAATGAATCATGCGAAATAAAAACGCTACTGCTTTCAACGAAGCATACGTAATATTAAAGCTATACTGGTAAAAGCAGGTCAGCTATTTGAAAATGCATCTTATTTTAAACAAGCATACGTAATAATTAATAATGCAAAATTTGTAAAAGCATATAAAACTATTTTTTACCCGTATATTTCGGAGACATAAAAACTTTCTAACCAAAACAATATCATGTTCTCTCATGAGAGAAAATAAGTCAACTATCATTCCAAATTAAACATATAAGAATGACATTTTCGGCACGTGTCTGCATAAAATGAAACAAATATGAAACATGATATTTTTGTAAAATAAATGGATGGGAACGTTTTCTATGATATTTTACTATACATATATTACTAATCCAATTAAACAATTTTATTTAAGGCAAATATGGCTTAACATCTACAAGGCATCTTCTGTAATCGGAGCCCACCATCTAATTTCTTAATTTTTTTTTGGGAGAGACATAAATCTCTTAACAAATGGTCTAATTGAAATATATAAATAGTAGACTGAGGGTGAAAATGCCGATGAATTAAATTTTTACATACATCATCTGCTCTGTGAATCATATTTAACAAAATATTCTTGAGACAATAAGTCCTTAAAATAAAAAAAGTGGTACTCCAATGAACTAAATCAATCATCAAATCTGATCGATCTATGAAAATTTCAATATAAATATTCGATAAAAACTGGCGATTTTTGATCACGTTATCAAGATATCAAAGAAGCCAATCAGAGTTACTCTAGAATAATTGGTCTAGATTATTCTGAATGATTGTTCTGAATTTGCAATATTCAGAACTGAATAAATCAGCCAGATTTGAAGAAGATAGAAATGGTTATTTTTTTATTTAGAAGTTGAAATATTAATAATATTTTACAAATATGAATCTATAAGACCAAAGGAATTTAAGCCATAATTTTTTGATATATGTTTATAAACATAAAAAGAATGTTATTATTAAGAGCATTTATATACATCTAAAAATAAAATTTAAAACTGAAGGTTTAAATTAACCTGTGAAATTTTTGCTAAATAATTCCTTGAGATCTTATAAATTATAAAAAAAATTATAATGTTTCTATTTTTGAATTGAACATAAAACTTCAATGTCGGACTACTATGCTTTCAGTTCTTAGTTTTATTTAAAGACATGCTTAAATTGAGTAAAAATTTCTTTATATGAAAAGCACTTCAATCATTTCCATTTTAATTTAAAACTGAATTTTACGTGCAATGATAGAAAATCAGAGAGAGATGCTGAGTTCAAAGATAGGACTGCTTAAAACCTATATAATAGTATAAGTGGATTACATGATTATCGAAATTCGAAGCTTAAAAATATTTTGCTGAAAAACTTATGAGACCAAGTTATATAAAAAAAAAATTGATTTAACCCTTTAGTTGGCATTAATATTGGCGAACCGACTGGTCGCCAAAGGCGGCTAGTAAGTAATAAAGATAAAGATAAAGAAGATTGATATAGATATAGATTATAATATTAAAAAAAATAGTTTTATCATCGAAAATCTTTATCGTCTTCTTTCAATTAAAATATTAATTGAACCAAACGATTTTAAAAAACACCTGATTGCTCATTTTCTTCAAATATTATTGATAATATTGTAAAAACTGAGGTTTAAGAAATTACGATTTAAGCTCGTTTAAATCTCTACTTGAATATCAATAAAAGCATTATCAAATTAGTTGTAGTTGTCTTTCCAATACTTTCTCGCATATTCTAATAGAATTGTCATGGCAAAGAATGCATTATATGGCATTGGCGTACAAAATTTGCGAAATATTAACTTTGTAAGTGAATTTAACACTTTTACTTAATTTATTGTGCCATTCTTGGGGAATTATTTGGCGATTATTCCGTGTTATGTGGTTTATAGGATCTAAAACGAATTTATGCTTTAGACACGTTTTACTCAATCGATTAAAAGAAAGATTTGACCCAAAATTACAGTTGTTGTCACAAAATCTCGAACTCAATTTGATATATTTAAGTCATTGCGCTTTTGAATAATTGCAATTACTGGATTTACATGTTTATGAAAGTACAGACCGACAGACAATCAACCCTTTTTTGGTTTTGGCTCAAAATTTTGTTATTATCTACGACATATTTGGGCATCGAACCTTATATACCCTGCTGTTTTCGTTTTAAAATTATCATTTTAACTTATATTTGAATAGACAGACGCTGAACAAATTTTACTCAAAATTTGATGAAATGTGATTCATCAAATTTTTAAAATTGGATGAAATGAAAATTTGATGATTCGTGTTAAAACCATTTACTAAATGCCAAAATTTACTCGTCTAATTCAAAGTGTTTTTGAGTTATCTATTTCAAAGATGAATTCCAGAAATATATCTTTCGAACTCAAGAATGTAAAAAACCGTGAAAAATCGTCAAAATTTCGAGTTTGAATTTTTTGGCGATTACTATACTTTCTATTCTATGTATGCTACAATTATAAGTGTGAAAGTTTGAATGGATGATGTTAGTCAATCACGCTTGAGCGGCTAGATGAAATTTAGCACAAAGATAGTCTAGAATAGAATTATTTATTTTTTTTAATGTTTGATGCATTTAAAATTAAACATCGTTAATTAAGCAATTTTTCGGATTCATTTTGAAATATTTTTGAAATAAAATAAAAGCACTTTTCCGTTAGCCGAGAGCAAGCGAAAAATTGTCAAAGAAATTTTGCGGATTTTTACATTATTTGGCGTTTTTTTTTTTTTTT
>JAOUZG010002067.1:7490-30794 GCA_026289955.1 Argiope argentata | reverse complement strand
GAAGTATCTCTGTCCACCGTTCCGTCAAGTATGCTTTTAATGTGGACTTCAGCGTCCTGTGCCAATTTTCCACTAAGCCATTAGTCTGCGGGTGAAATGAACACGTATGGATGTGCTTTGCTCCTACGAGCGTAGCTAAAGAACGGAAAAGTCGTGATTCGAATTGGCGACCTTGATCAGTCGTTATGATTCCAAGCGTACCGAAACGAGAAACCCATACCTTGTAAAAAGCCTGAGCGACCGTATCTGCCTCAATGTCTTTCAAGGGTTCTGCTTCCACCCATCCAGTGAATCTGTCTATCATTGTTAGGCAGTATTTGTAATTTTGGGAAATCGGAAGTGGGCCAACCAAATCTAAAGGCACGTGAAAAAAACGCTGATTTTCAATCGGAATGTTAACAATCGGGGATTTGGTATGCATAGAAATTTTAGATGGCATAGAATGCAGGATTTCGTCCACTTCTCACAGTCGGTTTTTACATTAGGCCAAACAAAACGATCAGATACTAACTTAGCTGTAGCTTTACGACCAGGATGGGAAATACCGTGCATCGCTTCAAATACCGCTTTTCGATGGGTTAACGGAACGAAAGGTCTAACTTTAGCCGTAGATATGTCACAAAAAAGTTCAATCGAGCTGTTAGGCATGGTCAATTTAGTAAGTTTCAATGAAGATGAAGAATTATTTAAGCACGCCTGTAAGTCATCATCTAAAGTTTGAGCTTCAGCCATTTGGGCATAATCAATCGGAGTAGGGTAGGTTATCGCTTCGGCTCTAGATAAGGTATCAGCCGGTATATTTTCTACTTCTTTAACGTGTCTTATATCTGTTGTGAACTGGCTGACAAAATCTAAATGTCGCAATTGTCTAGGCGAACATTCGTCGCTTTTTTGCGAGAAAGCGTAAGTTAGGGGCTTGTCTGTATATAAAGTAAAATTTCTACCCTCGAGCATAAAAAGAAAGTGTCTAATTGCAGAATATGCAGCTAGTAATTCTCTGTCATAAGCGGAATACTTTTTTTCAGTGTTCGTTAACTTACGGGAGAAAAATCATAACGGCTGTAAAGCGGAATCTACAAACTGGTGTAGCACGGCTTCTAAAAGCGAAGTCGCTAGCATCAACATACAATGTCAGATGAGCATCAGGAGAAGGGTGAAATAGTAAAGTTGCCCGTGCTAATTGTTTTTTAGAATCTTCGAAAGCTTTGCTGCTTTCGTCAGTCCAAGAGATTTCCTTTTTATCCGCGGAACGGGGACCTTTCAAAAATTCGTTCAAAAGGGTTTGTACATGAGCTGCTTGTGGGATGTTTCGCCTATAATAATTTTGTAAACCTAAGTACCGACGTAAATCTTTAACAGTTTTAGGACGTTCGTATTTTAATATGGGTGAGACTTTTTCAGGCAAAGGTCGAATACCTTGATCATTAACTAAATACCCTAGGAACGACAATTCTTCAACACCGAGTACACATTTAGATCCCCTCAGGTGCTCACCTACTATAGGTGGGTACGGGTGTCCCAATCCCGAGGTTCCCAGGGATCTTTACTTCCTTTATGTTTATCCTCCTCTACGCCTTCTACTGTCTGCTTTTTCTTCTATCCCTCGACGGCAAGCGAGGGAGCTCTCCATGAGAAGCTGTCGCCACTCTGCTGCTTCTTGCTTCTTATGGACAGCAAAAGTCCCCACGTGTTGGCCGTGCGTGGCAACCCATTCGAGAGACGGGTGGTGCACTGTGGTCCCCGGTGTGTCAATCGGCCGGTATCTACCAACACAAGTTGTTAGTTTGCTACGGATCAAGCGAAGGGGTTACTCCTTGGGCTTGGCGTAAAGGGTGGTCACTGTCCACGGGGGTAACTCGGAGCGTATAGGTTCCGGCTAGCACTAAGGTGTATGCCGAGACTGGAGAAACCAGAGCCGGTAATTGCATTACCTTGTTGGGCTCCGTGGTGGGTGGTGTCGTCGGGCCTGAATCTCATACAATATCGCATGGCTCCCCGCAAAAAGGGTCCCTTCAGTGGGCATCACATAGTTCCTAACACTTTTTCTGTAGACCATCATTTTGATTGGTATTATGTTATAAAACGAACTTCTGAAAATGAGACATTTGAAACAGTTTCTCCTTTTTTAGTTCAAAAAGCAATTAATGCCATAATTGGTGATGTAACGACTATTCGCAAGATGCGTTCAGGAGACTTGCTGGTTGAGGTAAATTCTCGAAAGCAAGCCTCCCAAATACAAAAATTAAAGGCTTTAGCAACTATACCAATCAATGTATACGCGCACACATCATTAAATATATCAAAAGGTGTGATTACATGTGGCGAGATTTTTAACCTGCCTGTAGAAATAATTACTGAGGAATTAAAATCTCAAGGCGTAACCCATGCCCGCCGTATTACCATCCGGCGAGACGGAAAAATTATTGAAACTAAACATCATATACTTACTTTCATGTCTCCTGAGCTTCCGGACTACATATATGCTGGTTACATTAAGCTTCCTGTAAGAGCGTATATACCAAATCCACTCAGATGTTTTAATGCCAGCGCTTTGGGCATTCGAAAGCAAATTGCCGCGGGACCGTCACTTGTGCCCGCTGTGCTGAGAAAGGGCACGAAAGTCAAGAATGCTCCGCAACAGAGAAGTGCGTAAATTGTAAGGGTGAACATACCTCCTTTTCTCGCTTATGCCCACGTTGGAAAATCGAAAAACAAATCACAACGACTAAAATTAAAGATAATATATCATACCCTGAGGCTCGTAGGAAAGTTCTGTCACAAACACCTTCCCCTGGCGTAAGTTACGCATCTGTAGTGCAGAAAAATTTCTGAAAATTGTACCTGTCCTAACTGTACCCAAAATACCACCAGCCGTAGAATATCTCATACACAATCATCTAATTCTGATACAGAAAAATCTGTTGATAACACGCTTGAATCTGAAAAGCTAGATAAGAATAAACGAAAATCAAAGGCAGTTAAATCTCTTAAATTGAAGCTTGCAAAACGTGGATTGTCGAAGAAAGACCTATCTTCACAGTTAAAGAAATCAACAATAAAAAATTCGGTAGCTTTGGGACTTGCTACTAAAGGTATAGCCCATAAGGACTTTACGTCCATTTTTGGAGGCATATCAAATAGTCCCGATTTAAAACTCTACCCTTCAGAGGATGAAGCTGAATTTGACATGAGTTGTGACGTTTCAGCAACTCCAACTGCTATTAATCCACCTGTTCGAACTAGAATTTCTTAATGGGTACCTTCCTTTCTTGGCCCCCTCAGGGGCTCACCTACTATAGGTGAGTACGGGTGTCCCAATCCCGAGGTTCCCAGGGATTTTTCCTCCCTTTATGTTTATCCTCCTCTACGCCTTCTGCTTTTTGCTTGATCCTTCTTTCCCTCGACGGCAAGCGAGGGAGCTCTCCATGAGAAGCTGTCGCCGCTCTGTTTGCTTCTTGCTTCTCATGGACAGCCAAAACCCCACGTGTTGGCCGTGCGTGGCGACCCATTAGACGGGTGGTGCACTGTGGTCCCTGGTGTACCAATCGGCTGGTATCCTAGGCAATTAATTGACTGGGCTGCTCAAGGGGATCAAGCGACGGGGTCACTCCTTGGGCTTGGCGTTAAGGGTGGTCACTGTCCCCGGGGGTGACTCCTAGCGTATAGGTACCAGTTAGCATTATGGTGAGTGCTGAGGCTAGTCACATCTAGAGCCAGTTACTGCCATCCCTCGTAGGGCTCCGTGGTGGGCGATGCCGCTGGGCCTGAATCTTTCTAAATGTCGTATGGGTCCTCTCACTAATCACTTTAGTAATGCTTATCCGAAATTTTTTACCCCTCAGGGGCTCACCTTCTTTAGGTGGGTACGGGTGTCCCAATCCCGAGGGTCCCAGGGATCTTTCCTCCCTTTATGTTTATTCTCCTCTACGCCTTCTGCTGTCTGCTTTTTCTTCTATCCCTTGACGGCAAGCGAGGGAGCTCTCCATGAGAAGCTGTCGCCACTCTGCTTGCTTCCTGCTTCTTATGGACAGCCAAAGTCCCCACGTGTTGGCCGTGCGTGGCAACCCATTTGAAAGACGGGTGGTGCACTGTGGTCCCCGGTGTATCAATCGGCTGGTACCTAGTCACCTGAGTGACTAGACTGCTAGGGATCAAGCGAAGGGGTTACTCCTTGGGCTTGGCGTTAAGGGTGGTCACTGTCCCCGGGGGTAACTCCGAGCGTATAGGCTTCGGCTAGCACTAGGGTGGATGCCGAGGCTGGAAATGACCAGAGCCGGTAATTGCCTTCCCTTGTTGGGCTCCGTGGTGGGCGGTGCCGTCGGACCTGAACCTTTTTTAATATCGTATGGGGCCTAAACCGAATCGTCCCTTCAGTGGGCATCTTAAGAATACGAAAACTCTAGAAAAATATTATGACCATTTTTTTATAATCAAAAGAATTTCAGAAAGTAATGAAACATTTCACACTGTTTCCCCGTTCCTTGTAGAAAAGTCCGTTTATGGAACACTTGGAGAAGTTTCTACCATTCGTAAGCTTCGTTCAGGAGATTTGTTGGTGGAAGTTAATTCTCGACAACAATCTCGTCAAATTCTCAAACTGAAAGCATTGGCTACTATTCCGGTTTCTGTAAGTACGCACTCCTCTCTCAATTCCTCAAGAGGTGTTATAACATGTGGAGAATTATTTCATACATCAGTTGAAGAAATTACAAATGACCTAAAGGCTGAAGGAGTGATAAATGTTCGCCGTATCTCAATTCGAAGGGATGGGCAACTCCTCCCTACAAAGCACCTCGTTCTTACCTTTCAAATACCTACGTTACCTGAATCAGTTAAAATAGGATATATGAAATTAAAAGTTCGCCCATTTATACCAAACCCCCTGAGATGCTTTCAATGCCAACGTTTTGGACACTCTAAGATTGCCTGCCGCGGGACACCTACTTGCGCCCGTTGTGCAGAGAAAGGGCATGATAGTCAGCAGTGTACCTCGCCTGAAAAGTGCGTCAACTGCAATGGTGAACACACTTCCTTTTCCAGATCATGTCCACGTTGGAAGTTGGAAAAAGAAATTCTAACTTTGAAAACAAAAGAACAAATTTCTTATCCAGAAGCGAAAAGGAGGATACAGGCTCAAACGCCTTCCCCTGGTGTCAGCTATGCATCGGCTGCCAAAAAATCCTATTGTGAAAACTGTTCATGCAAAAATTGTAAGCCGATTGTCGTTGAAAAGGTTCTCCCTGTTAAAACATCCGAATCTGACACAGATCCTTCCACAAACAGTGCTCCAGAATCCATCGAACCACAGAAACTTAAACGAAAACCAAAGCCTCCCCGTGCTCTTAAATTAAAGCTTTCAAAACGTGGCCTGTCACAAGAAATGATCTCGGAAAAATTAAAATCAAAATTGAAAAAGTCAAATATTGGGAATTCAGTTGCTCTGGGGCTTGCAACTAAAGGCATAGTCCAAAAGGATTTACCGAGCATTTTTGGTGGATTGACCAAAAGTCCTGATTTAATTGCTCTCCATCCATACGAAGCAGAAGAGGATGACCTTGAAATGAGTTGTGAAATTGCGGCAACTCAAACTAATGTTCTTAATCATCCTCCTACTAAGAAAACCTCTTAATGGGTACATTTCTCTCATGGAATTGTCGCGGCGTTCGTTCAAAAGTTTTTGACATTAAGTCTATTTTAAACACATTTCATCCAATTTGTTTTTGCGTTCAAGAAACCTTTCTTATACCTAACGCTCCTTTAAAATTACGAGGTTATAACTGTGTACGGAAAGATGCAGGCACTGGACATCATAGTTCCGGTGGTGTTTGCCTTTTTACTTCCAACCTCTATCCGAGCACACCACTCAATTTACATACTCCTTTGCAGGCTGTGGCTGTGCAGGTCCACACAAGAAGGTTGATTACAGTCTGCTGCATATACTTACCCCCTCATAATGTCATTTGTCAGCAAGATCTTGATAATTTAGTGGACCAACTTCCAACACCTTTTCTGTTACTTGGCGATTTTAATGGGCATAGCAGTATGTGGGGTTCCAAAAGTACGAACTCACGAGGGCGGCAGATCGAGCAGTTTATCTCTAATAACTCTCTCTGCCTGCTCAATAACGATGAGGAAACGTATTTTCACGAGCCCACCCGTAGCTTCCATTGTCTTGATCTGGCCTTTTTTCCCCTGAACTCCTGCCAATGTTGAATTTCACTGTTTTGGGGGAGCTTTATAACAGTGACCACTATCCTATCATAGTCAGCCAAAGTGATCGTGGTGATGCTACTACGTGTCCTCCACGTTTCGTATACCAACGGGCAGACTGGGTTATTTACTCGCAACTAGCCAATATCTCGGAAAATGTTGTCGAAATTTCTGACATTTCAGAAGCAGTGAAATGTGTAATTCAAATCATAATGAACGCCGCTGTTGAATCCATCCCGAAAACTACGCCACGCCTCAGAAAGTTTCGTAGACCATGGTGGAATACAGCGTGTCGCGACAGTTACAAGAATCAAAAAAAAGCATTGGAACATATTTAGAAGATACCCGACAAGAGAAAATCTTATCGCTTTTAAAAGAGCTAAAGCCCTTGCTCGTCGCATTCGCCGCTGTAGTCAGAGGGAGTCCTGGATTAATTTTGTTTCTACCATTACATCCTCAACTTCTAGTAAAATTTTATGGAAAAAGGTTAAAGCAGCAAATGGGATTTATCATGAATCCACCATTCCTGTCATAAAAATGGCTAATGTGTTATATTCGAGCCCATTAGAAGCTGCTAACATTCTAGGTCAAGCGTTTGCACAGGTTTCCGCGTCTGATTCTTACAGCTCTTACTTTCTTGCGATTAAGAATCGTGCGGAACGAATACTTCTCCGATTTAATGACCGAAATTGTTTCCCGTATAATGAGGAATTCCGGATGTGTGAACTGGAAACGGCCTTATCTCAAGCGCGAGATACCAGTCCAGGACCCGATGGAATCACATACAGCATGCTTCGTAATTTGAGCAAAACTTCCCTTTCAAATTTGTTGAAATTGTTCAACAGAATCTGGAATGAGCAGAAGTATCCAACACAATGGCGTGAAGCTATTGTGATTCCAATCTTGAAACTTGGTAAAGATTCATCCAACCCTCTGAATTACAGACCGATTGCTCTTACAAACTGCTTATGTAAGACCTTTGAGCGCATGGTGAATGCTCGCCTAATTTTTGAACTAGAGAAACAAGGATGTATCTCCCCGTTGCAGAGTGGTTTCCGTAAAGGCCGTTCTACCTTCGACAACCTTGTTTTACTGGAAACCCAAATACGCAATACGTTTGTTAGGAGGAATCACCTTGTTTCCATATTTTTCGATATTGAGAAGGCGTATGACCGGGCCTGGCGCTATGGCATTCTTTCAACAATTTTTAACTTTGGTTTTAGGGGAAATATGCCCATGTTTATAGCTAACTTTTTATCTCATCGAACATTTCGAGTTCGAGTTGGTAATATTTATTCAAATTCTTTTATACAAGCTGAGGGTGTACCTCAGGGAAGCGTCCTCAGTGTCACGCTTTTTATCCTTCATTTGAGTCAAATATTGAATCACTTGCCATCAGCAGTTCACGCAAGCCTTTATGTTGACGACCTGCAGATTTCCTGTCAGGGTAGCAGCATGAGTATCATTGAGAGACAGTTGCAAACTGCTGTTAATAAGGTTGTAACTTGGTGTAATAATAACGGGCATACAATCTCTCCTGAAAAGTGTAGATGCGTACACTTTTGCCGGAAACGAAACATGCATCCGGATCCTATTATCCAAATACACAATACGCCTATTCCAGTAGTAGATGAAATACGCGTTTTGGGTGTGGTCTTTGATCGCAAGCTAACATTCCTTCCGCATGTTTTGAACCTGCGGAAAAAGTGCGAGAAAACCTTGAATATTTTGAAGGTGCTCTCCAGAACATCTTGGGGTGCCGATAGAACCTCCCTTCTCCGTATTTATCAAGCTGTCATTCTCTCCCGCTTGGATTTCGGCTGTATGGTGTATGGTACTGCCCGTGCTTCCGTTTTGAGACGACTAGACACGGTGCATCACTCTGCTTTGCGAGTTTGTTCAGGGGCATTTCGTACTTCACCAGTTGAGAGTTTGTACGTTATTTGTCATCAGCTACCCCTTAGTTTAAGGCGTAAGAAACTGTCCGCTTTCTATTACTTCAGAATTTCGTCTGTGCCAGAGCACCCTGTGTGTCAATTAACATTACCAGTTGGTTACAATAGGTTGTATGATGCTCGTCCATTTCACATCCTTCCATTCAATGAAAGGATCAAAACCTTGCTACGAGATTCGGGCCTTGATAAAATTGTTGTGAAATCACCCGATTTATTTTGTTTTTCACCTTGGGATAAACCTCAATTCTCCTTTTTGAATCCCTTCTCAGGATTCAATAAATCTTCAACAACGCCGACAATCTTACAACAGCTGTTTCTACACCATCGCTATCAATATTCTTCCTTTGTCCCAATTTTTACCGATGGCTCAAAATCAGATGGTCATGTTGGCTGTGGAATCGTATTCCCATCCGATACACTGAGCTACCGCCTTCATAATTGTTGCTCCGTATTCACGGCTGAGTTGATGGGTATGGTCTGTGCTCTACAGAAAATTTCAAATTCCACTCAGCGAAAATTCATCATATATACCGATAGCATGAGTGCGTTGAACGCACTTTCTCATTATCATAGTCGGATGCACCCGATAGCTCTGGAAATTTTGTCCACTTTACGTCTCTTGCGAAACAAGGACTTGGATATAAACTTTTGTTGGGTCCCAGGTCACATGGGCATTTCTGGAAATGAAATGGCTGATTCGGCGGCAAAATCAGCAACGAATTTCTTGTCTTGGGGACTTCCTTATTGCGATGTCAAAAATGCCTTGGCTAAGCACATCTTCTCTACTTGGCAATTAACGTGGGACCTGCAAACACAAAATAAATTGCATTCCATCAAGCCAACTATTGTATTGTGGTCTGTTCTCCCTATACGTGAGACCGACGTAAAATTGACTCGTCTCCGTATAGGTCATACGCGTTATACGCACCGACATCTCATTTTTGGTGAAATGGCGCCAAGGTGCCCAACATGTCATGTACATGTCACTGTAAATCATATTTTAATTGAATGCCCTGCTTTTAATCTAAATCGTGTTCGTTTTTTTAAGACATCGTCATTAACCCTGCGAGACTTGGTGGGTGAGAGATACCAACTGAATATTTTTAACTTTTTAAAGTCTATAAACTTTTATACTTGCATTTAGTCGTGTAAATTTTAATTAGTTATTTTTGGTCATTTGTTTCATCATTAATTTGATATTCATTCAGAAAAGTGTCTTGTGATATTGCTTTTATATTCCACTATTTTTTATCTATGAAATTGTATTTTAATCTTGAATTTATAATTTACCATTTGCATGGCGCAGCTTAGCCAAATATGGCTCTTGTGCCATTAAATTCAATCAACCAACCAACCAACCAACCGAAATTTTTTATTATTAATGCTGAAAAAAATTCATTGATCAATTTATCTCCTATTTTGATACACAAAACCATTCTTTCAATGATTGGTGAAGTTAAATCAATCAAAAAATTAAATGGTGGAAATCTACTTGTTGAGGTTGCAAATTTCAAACAATATGAAAATTTATCTAAACTAGAAAAAATAGCAAATATTGAAGTTACTGTCAGTCCACATCGAACATTGAACCATTCCAGAGGTGTTATTTCACAAAGCGAGTTTAACAGGGATACTGAAGAAGATATCCTTGACGCCCTCAGAACACAAAAGGTTATAGCAGTTCGCAGAATTTCAATAAAAAGAAATGGTCAAAATTTTCCGACAAAACACCTAATATTGACATTTGATACTCCTGTTTTGCCCAAGTCTGTCAAAATTGCTTACATTAACTGTCCTGTTAAACATTATATACCAAATCCACTTCGATGCTTTAAATGTCAAAAATTTGGTCACACAATTACAGCCTGTAAATCTTCTAAACAAATATGTGCTTACTGCTCTCTATCAGATCATGAAAGTAATACCTGCTCCTCTACTACACCAAAATGTTGCAACTGTTCTGACGAACACCCGGCTTATTCAAAATCCTGCCCACGTTACAAACAAGAGAAAGAAATACAAACTGTTAAAATAACACGAAACATTTCATTTCCAGAAGCACGAAAAATAGTAAACGATAGAACCCCTCAATCAGGTCTCACCTACTCAGCAGCTTTAAATCCCCCTCAAATGACTTCTAAACAAAAATTACAAAATGGCCAAACTGACTCTACTTCTACAACACTTTCATCAACATCAGTTGAGACTGAAACAATTACAATAAAGAAAACCGACTGGTTGGCATTGCTTGAGATAAAAAAATCATGGGAAAAAACTTCCTCTACCTCTATCATATCTCAGAATCTTACCAATAAAGCCGTTTCGCAAACAATTCCTCCAATCGTTGCTTCTTCAATTGATATTAACGAATTACAATCAAATACATCCTCTCTCAATTTTGCATCTGCTACATCGACCTCGTCAAATATTAATAATACATCAGAAAAAATTTCTCTTTCCAATACATCTTCTCCAAGTGGGAGTTCTACACTAAACAGGAACTCTAAACAAACTCGAGATGACAAAAAACAGGAACAAAAGTCGATTGAATTAGTAAAATTAAAAGAATCCAAATCTGCAAAGCGCGCAAAACGACTTGCTGAGAAAAGAGATAAAACTATTTTAAGCTCTCTTACAAATGGTTTTCCTACCAAGGACGATTTTTTGAAGGACTCTATCAAAAAGACGAGTGAAGAACAAGATAATGGCTCCCTCCTCAAAGTACATCTGTCTGATGATGAAATGCTTACCAGTGATGTCGAAGGCCTCCCTCCTTCTCCTTAGTGTTTGTCCTTCTGTTTCAGGCGGTGCTCCTCCTTTTCGTGCTTTTGTTGGTGGTTGGTTTGTTCATGGCCTCTTTCATTTCTTGGAACTGTCGTGGCTTTCAAAATAAATTTGCTGAATTAAAGGACCTTATTAACAAATATCAACCCGCCTTTATCGCTCTACAGGAAACTTACCTCAAAAATGATAAACTTGGAATCTCTCATTATAAAATTTATAGCAAACATCATACCCAAAAACGTATTTCGGGTGGTGTTGCAATACTTGCTGCTACTAATAACCCTTCCATGCCTTTGTCTCTTAATACCAATCTACAGGCTGTAGCTATGCGCATTCAGACGCAATCCTTAATTACTGTCTGCAACATTTACTTGCCTCCAAATCAAACTGTCAATCAAATAGATCTTAATCAATTAATTCCTCAACTTCCACCTCCCTTTATAATTATAGGTGATCTTAACGGTCATAGTCCATTATGGGGCAATTCTGCCAGCAATTCCCGGGGTTTGCAGATTGAAAAACTTATTTCAGATCATAATTTATGCCTCCTAAATTCTGATGAAAAAACATATTTTCATTTACCCACACGCACATTTCATTCAGTTGATCTCGCAATTTGCTCTCCTTCTCTCTTGCCTTTTTTGAGAATCACAGTTGACAACAATCTGTATAACAGTGACCATTTTCCATTAATTTTAACCGACATTAGGTGTAATCCAAATAGTAATTCCCGGCCACCTAAATATATATTAAACGCAGCCAACTGGCAAAGGTTCACCTTGTTAGCAGAAATTAATTCTGAAATTATGAGTCTTGCCACTATCGAAGATGCTCTGAATTATATTGTTGAAACCATAATTCAAGCTGCAGATAAATCAATACCCAAGGCGAGTGGCAGAAACAAAAGGCAAAATAAACCTTGGTGGAACGCCGACTGCCAACAAGCTTATAGGAAACAAAGGAAGGCTTGGGATATATTCCGGAGACGTCCTACTACCGAAAATTTTATTGTTTTTAAAAAGACTAAAGCGGAATCCAGAAGAATTCAAAGGCTTAGCCGAAGATCGTCGTGGCAGAAGTTTGTTTCAGGCATTACATCAACCATATCCAGTAAAAAACTTTGGTATAAAATAAAAAAAATTTCTGGTATCTCACAATCGAATAGTGTTTCTGTTTTAGTTGACAAAGGAAGAACAATATCCACCTTAAAGGACATTGCAAATACTATCGCTTCATCTTTAGCTCACACATGTGGTAGCGAGAATTACCCACTCGCGATTTTGATAAAGAAAAAGAAAGCAGAAAAACATAAATTACATTTTAACTCTAAAGTTAATCTATCCTATAACTGTGATTTTAGTCTCTGAGAATTTCAAACAAGCCTTTCAATGATGCATTAATCCGCACCTGGTCCGGATAATATCAGCTATACTATGATCAAAAATTTAACAGTCGAGTCACAGAAGAATTTGTTACACCTATACAACCGCATTTGGCGAGAACACCACTTTCCTGCGATTTGGCAACAGGCTGTTATTGTTCCCCTACTAAAACCAGGCAGAGATCCGACAAATTCATCCAATTATCGTCCAATAGCGTTGACAAGTTGTCTTTGTAAGTTACTGGAAAGGATGATAAATAACAGATTAATTTATTTTCTGGAGGATAATAAATTGCTTCACTCATCCCAAAGTGGATTTAGAAAAGGTCGTTGCACTATCGATAATCTGTTGGCCCTTGAAACTGATATTCGCCTCTCTTTTCTACAGAGAAAACATTTAATAGCCATCTTTTTTGATATTGAAAAAGCATACGACAGAACCTGGAGGTATGGGATTCTAAAAGACCTGCATGATCTCGGATTAAGAGAAAATCTTCCCATTTTTATAAAGAACTTTTTAAAACTCAGAATATTTCAGGTCAGAGTGGAAACAGAGCTTTCAGATTTTTTTATTCAAGAGGAGGGTGTTCCCCAGGGTAGCGTTTTAAGCGTAACCCTTTTTATCATTAAGTTAAATAACATTTTAAGACAGTTATCTCCTTTTGTAAAAGGATCCTTGTATGTTGACGACCTGTACATATCCTGTACAGGAATGAATCTGAATTTTATCCAAAGACAACTGCAAATTGCAATAAATAGTATTACTCAATGGTGTAATGACAATGGCTTTACTATTTCTACATCGAAAACCGCTTGTGTCCATTTCTGTCATAAACGCAATCTCCATTTAGACCCTGAACTTAAATTAAACGGAGAAAATATACCATTTGTCAATGAAATTCGGTTTTTGGGTGTTATCTTTGATAAAAAGCTCACTTTTTTGCCTCATATACAGCAGTTACGGAAAAAATGTGAAAGGTCCCTAAATATTCTGAAAGTATTGTCGAATACCGCTTGGGGAGCTGACAGAATCTCCATGATTAAGATTTACAAGGCTGTTATACTCTCTAAACTTGATTATGGCTCTGTAATTTATGGCTCTGCCAGGAAAAGCATTTTGCAAAAGTTAGACCCAATTCACCACGCAGCTCTTCGTTTATGCACGGGAGCTTTCAGGACCTCACCCATTAAAAGCCTCTATGTGGATAGTTTTGAACCTGCCCTTGAATATAGAAGACAATGGCTTTCGCTTAACTATTATTTTAGAATCAAAGCAGATATAAATCATCCGTTTCATGGTTTTGAACTACGCCCATTCTTAATTCGATTGGCCGAAGCTAGGAAATCCTATATTCCCGTATTTCATAAGAGAGTAAATAACATTCTTGCTGCTCTAAATCTACTTTATTTAAATGTCATCCTTCAGGCGGAAAATAAGTTCCCTCCTTGGAAAGTTCCGGTTTTTCATTATTTAAACCCTTTTACCAGCTTTCCCAAATCTGACACATTGGATATCACCTATCAACAAATCTTTCTTGAACACAGGCAGCAATATGTTGACTTTATTCCAGTATATACAGATGGGTCCAAATCGGCAAATAGCGTATCTTTTTCAGTAATTTTCCCAAATAAAATGCTTTCTTTTAAAATTAATCCTTTCTGTTCAGTGTTCACAGCAGAGATAAGTGCTATTTTATATGCACTGGAAGAAATATCTGATAGTTTTGGAAAAAACTTCATCATTTACACCGACTCCCTTAGTGTATTAGAATCTCTTAAATCATTACATCTTCAATCTCATTGTCATCCCCTAGTTTTAAATGTGTTGGATATTTTAAATAAATTAGCATCGCGTGATTTTAATGTTTTATTATGCTGGATACCATCCCATGTTGGGATTGTTGGAAACGAAAGAGCAGACAAAGCAGCCAAATTGGCGACTGCCTCAAAGATGACAGCTATACCTTTGACAGACTTGAAAAAATATATAAAAATACTTTTTTTAAAGCAATGGCAAAGAGAGTGGGATGCTGAGAGTGAAAACAAGCTTCATGAAATTAAACCTAGCGTGGAACTTTGGCCTTCCCAAAATAACAGAAAAACTGATACAATTCTGACTAGATTGCGAGTTGGTCACACTCGATACACACATCGTCATCTGCTGTTTGGGGAACAAGCACCAAGGTGTTCTCGATGCAACTGCACTATGTCTGTCCAACATATACTTTCTGAATGCCCAAATTTTTATTCATATCGTTTACAATTTTTTAGATCTAATAACATTACTTTATCCGCTTTACTTGGTAAAACCCCACATGGTAACCTATTAATTTTTTTAAAATCAATTGGTTTTTATTCACATATTTAGACTGTCTTCCAATGTAGGTTGTCTATATCTTTATTCCAAATTTTTTACTATAAAAAGTAATTTCGAAATTTCAATTTGAAGGAACTTTACTTAGACTGGCGCAGCATGGTCAAAACTATGGCTCTTGTGCCAAAAAACCAAACCAATCCAATCCAATCCTTTCTTGGAATTGTCGCGGCATTCGGTCCAAATTGCAGGTTATAAAGTCCATAATTAGCAAATTTCATCCCATATGTTTTTGTGTCCAAGAAACTTTTTTGACACCAACTATCCCTTTAAAACTGCGTGGTTTTAGTTGTGTTAGGAAAGATGCAGAAACAGGCTCACACGGTAGTAGAGGTGTCTGCATCTTCACGTCTAACTTGTATCCAAGTTCACCACTCACTTTACATACTTCCATGCAGGCTGTGGCCGTACAGGTTCATGTAAGAGCATTGGTCACAGTCTGCTGCGTTTATCTACCACCAAATGACGCAGTTTGTCAACAAGATCTCGACAGCTTAGTAAACCAACTTCCTAAGCCTTTCCTACTACTCGGCGATTTTAACGCACACAGTACTGTGTGGGGTTCGGTTAGAACAAACTCTCGTGGGCGACAGATAGAGCAGTTCATATCTAATAATTGCCTCTGTCTGATAAATAATGACGAAAAAACTTACTTCCATCAACCCACAAGAACCTTCCATAGTCTCGATCTGGCCGTTTGTTCTCCTGAAATTCTCCCTTTGCTCAGTCTCACAGTTGAAAGTGATCTCTATAGCAGCGATCACTTTCCTGTAATAGTTTCACAGGAGGACATTGGTGAGGTAACTTCATGTTCCCCTCGTTTCTTATTCAAACGTGCTAACTGGAATGCTTTCTCACAACTTGCAAATATTACAGAAACAATGGTCAGAACGGCAGACATCTCGGAAGCTGTACAAAATGTTATTAATATCATAATGAGCGCAGCTAATAAAACCATACCAAAGAGTCCTCCACGTTTTAGAAAATATCGACGACCATGGTGGAACGAAGCTTGTCGCGACAGCTATAAGACTCAAAAAAAAATGTTGGAACATATTTAGAAGGTACCCAACGACTCAAAATCTTGTTGCTTTTAAACGAGCCAAAGCCCTTGCTCGCCGAATTCGCCGTCAAAGTCAAAGGGAATCATGGGCATCTTTTGTTAGCTCCATAACATACTCCACTTCTAGTAAAACATTGTGGAGCAAAGTTAAGGCTGCCAATGGTATTTATCACGAATTTTCTCTCCCTGTTTTGAATACAGGAGGAGTGAAACGCTCCGCTCCATTAGACGTTGTTAACATTCTTGGTCAAACATTCGCGAAAGTTTCTGCAATAGATTCATATAGTTCTGAATTTATGTCAATCAAGAATCGCACGGAACGGTCGCCATTGCG
Organism: Argiope argentata; assembly: GCA_026289955.1. Classification (NCBI taxonomy): domain Eukaryota; kingdom Metazoa; phylum Arthropoda; class Arachnida; order Araneae; family Araneidae; genus Argiope; species Argiope argentata. Next base: position 14,693 of record JAOUZG010002067.1, on the reverse strand, counting down.
TTTTAATACAAAAAGAACTTTTCCATATAATTGCAACTTTAGAATGTCTGAAATGGAAGCAGCGTTATCTCGCACCCGTGATACCAGTCCCGGGCCGGATGGAATCACATATAACATGCTTCGCCATTTGAATAGAATTTCCCTTTCCAATTTATTATATTTATTCAATAGAATTTGGAATGAGCAGAGATACCCTCATCAATGGTGCGAAGCTATTGTGATTCCAGTGCTAAAACCTGGCAAAGAATCGTCGAATCCATTGAATTATAGGCCAATTGCTCTGACGAGTTGTCTCAGTAAAACCTTTGAACGCATGATAAATGCCCGCTTTGTGTTTGAACTAGAGAGGCAGGGATGTATCCCCCCGATGCAGAGTGGTTTCCGAAAAGGGCGATCCACTTTTGATAACATGATCTTTCTGGAGACCCAAATTCGCAACGCTTTTGTCAGGAGGAACCACCTTGTTTCTGTTTTCTTTGACATTGAAAAAGCATATGACCGTACTTGGCGATATGGCATTCTTTCTACGATTTTTAATTTCGGTTTTAGGGGAAATTTGCCAATCTTTTTAATGAATTTTTTAGCTTATCGAACGTTTCGAGTTCGCTTGGGTAATTTTTATTCTAATAATTTTATTCAAACTGAGGGTGTTCCGCAAGGAAGCATCCTCAGTGTTACACTTTTTATCCTGGATTTTAGTGCGATACTTAATCAATTGCCATTTGGAAGTATTTACGTTGACGATCTGCAGATTTCTTGTCAAGGAAGTAATATGCGTTTGATTGAGCGTCAGCTACAGAACGCAATTAACAAGCTGGTAAGATGGTGCGATACTAACGGACACAAAATATCACCTGAGAAATGTCGGTGTATTCACTTTTGCAGAAAACGAAACATTCATTTGAACCCTGTATTATATATACGCACTATCCCCATTCCTGTCGTAGAGGAAATAAAATTTTTAGGAATCTACTATGATCGGAAACTAACTTTCCTTCCACATATTCAATTTTTGAGAAAGAAATGTGAGAAAACTTTAAACATTTTGAAGGTTCTTTCCAGAACAACTTGGGGTGCCGATAGAGCCTCCCTTCTCCGTGTTTACCAAGCTGTTATCCTTTCTCGCATCGACTATGGATGTATGGTTTATGGGTCTGCTCGCCCGAGCTTTTTACGGCGTCTAGATACCATCCACCATTCTGCATCGCGAATTTGCTCCGGCGCCTTGCGAACGTCTCCCGTAGAAAGCCTCTATAATATCTGCCACCACTTACCACTTGACTTAAGGCGTAAAAAGGTATCCATTTTATATTTTCTACACACGCAATCCAATTTGAAGCACCCATTGCATGAAATGTCACTTTCGGCTAGTCTTCAGAGACTTTATGACGCTCGTCCTTCTCACATACGACCTTTTTGTGAGAGAATGAAAATGCTTCTGAATGCCTTGGAATTTAATGATGTTACGATTAAATCAGTTTCTTTTTTTCAATTCTCTCCTTGGAATACCCCAAAAATTTCCTTCCTGAATCCATTTTCTGGATTCAATAAAGACACAACAGCACCAATTGTTTTCCAGCAGCTTTTCCACTATCATCGCTGTCAATATTCTTCATTTGCACCAATTTTTACAGATGGTTCGAAATCGGATGGACATGTTGATTGTGGCATCATATTTCCATATGAGACACTGAGTTATCGATTGCAAAATTGTTGTTCAGTGTTTACTGCTGAGTTGGTTGCAATTTTATGTGCTCTTGAAAATATCTCACCACCTTCTCAGGGCAAATTTATAATCTATACTGATAGCATGAGTGCATTGGAGACGTTATCCAACTACCATAGTCGAATGCATCCGATTGCAGTTGATATATTGTCCCTTTTACGGACGCTTCAAGAACAGGGTCTTAATATTTTATTCAGCTGGGTACCAAGTCACGTGGGCATTGTTGGAAATGAAGCAGCAGATTCCGCTGCAAAACATGCTTCCTCTGCGATAAGTCAAAGCATCCTATTTTGTGACTTCAAAAGAGCCATTGTTTCCAGGCTGCTATCAATATGGCAAAGCAAATGGGATCTACAGACTGAAAATAAGTTGTATTCCATTAAACCCTCCATCAGCTTCTGGCCTATGATTCCTATGCGAGAGTTCGATGTTAAATTGACTCGCCTCCGTATAGGACACACCCGGTTTACTCATCGTCATCTGATCTTGGGCGAAAGGATTGCGATGTGTCCCACTTGTCGCATTGCTTTTAGTGTGAAACATGTTTTAATTGAATGTCCAGATTTTAATGCTTATCGTTGTAAATATTTTAACTTCTTCTTGAAAGACCTGGTGGGTGAAAAATATCACCCAAATATTTTTAAATTTTTAACAGCTATTGGTTTCATCAATCGTATTTGACAGTTTCTTTTGCCCGTTTGTTCTTTCTATAGTTAAATGCGCCATCTTAACTTTAATTTTTGCTTTTACTTTAATCATTGATTCACATCTTAATACTTTTATCTACAGATTTTAGATGTTTTTTTATGCTCTTTTAAATGTATGTCCCTATTTTACCGTATGCTTAGCGCAGTATAGCCAAATATGGCTCTTGCGCCAATAAACCATACAAAACAAACAAACAAACACATTTAGACACATTAATTCGAATGCCATATTCCGAAAGTCTTTTGAAAACCCTACCTAGGCAGCAAGAATTGTTGGAAACACATTGGCGATTGGTCGCATCCATTGGCTACAGCTCGCGAGTATTTCACTGATGTTGGCGTTGCATTGGCGCGATGTCGGGTTCTGACCAGTTATTTTGCGAAAATATCTTGAGCTCGCATTTAGCTTGGCGCGACCTCGTACGCCGACTTAGTGAAAATGGTCGTTTCAATGTAATCGCCCCCTACTCGCGCCGATATCAGGAAAAGACGACACTTTGTGCATATATTTTAGGAATTTCCCATGATTCACCTGGTGATTGTTGTATTTTGGAATTCAACCAGCAACGCGTGCTATCATTTCAAGAAACTTGGTAAGTGTAAATATTTTTATTACTGTATATTTTTTAAATAGTATAGTGTTTATTCTAAATAGTGAATAAAAAGGATTTTTTTTGTTAAGGTTGTTCGAACTTATTGATTACCTGATACAAAGAGTTGCAAGTGATATTATTAGCGTTAGGTGAAAACGACCATTAGGCCTAATCCATTGTTACGATCCATTGTTGATCACTGTTTCATTTAAGAGCTAAAACTTTATTAATTGAGTTATCGTCATTTCTTTTCTTGCGTGTATTTTTTTTCAAGTGATTTTATTTTTTGTTATATTTTTTTATTTTGAGTGTTCTTAAATTATTCCAGCTATTTTTCCTCTCACAATTTCTTTCGGTTAACATTTTCAAATAGTATTAAATAACGTTCTTATTTTTTGGTATGGCAATAAATTTGTATAATTATATTTTTATTTTGACGTCAGGCTAAAAAACGCTTAGCTTAGTAGGTGATAACGCGCCAAAGATAGCAACCCCGTTTTCTCTAATATGGCAACCCTTTTTAGCTTTCACATTGAAAAGAGGAGTCCCGAAAGATTACACAAGCTCGTTGTTGGCGACTTTTGGGAAAAGTGTGCCAAGTAGGCGGTTAAAATACGATCGTATTGTAAGGTTAGGAAAAAAATCTTTAAAACTTGGATTGAGTAGGCATTTTTGAATATTCTAATATAAATAGTTCATAATTGTGTCATATTTCGTAAAATAATAACAAATTTTACTCCCATTAGTTTGAGTTGTTTTTATTTTTCTTTGTTATTGTAAACACTATTAAAAGTTTGTCTACTCAAACCATTATCATAGCAAAGCTATTATCATGCCTATGAAGTGCTGTAAAACGTTTGCACGTTAATTACACATCTTCATTTATCAACAAATATTTATTTTACTTTTAAAATAAGTGAAAGCTCAATCATTATTTTAATTAAGAAATATGTTTTGTAGGTTCATCAGATCTGCTCATAAAGAGAAAGTTAACCTGAAGAAAAGCATATACATATTTTATCTGCGTTGCTAAAAAATTATGAACAGAATGACTGGACATTGAATATAATGCCTATAACTGGTTGGCAATGTATGAAAATTCATATTTCATACAATTTCTAAAAATGACAAAATGTCAAATATATCTCCTATTCAATGAATGGAAATTTTGTGCACTTCAAAACTGAAAAGGCAATTTGATGTAAAATAAATTCTATAATCAATCAGAAAATACGAGCAACAGGAAAATTTGTCCTTGTTTCTTTGAAAACTAGTGTGGGAGATTCTATTCCTGAAGTCGACAAGAGGCAAAATGATATATTGATAATTATAATGTGTGAGCTAGAATATTGTTTCTACTGATTGTAACTGCAGAGGGAAATTAGAAACAATTCTATGTAAGATTTCAATTTAATTTATGCTTTAGAACTTGCTTAGAATTGAAAATATTCCTGACCATGATATTCCTGTCAGGTCAGTTCCATTTTGCCAGCCCAGTGGAAGCAGCCAAGGAGTTTTCAAACTTATGTGTTAAACAAAAGGCCAAAATATAATATGCCTTTGCATGAAACATATAATGAATTTTCAGATGTTATCCAAGCCTACTACATTACAACAAGTAGGATTATTTCAATTTTCATTTTTTTATATGAAAGCTTTTTTCATTTATAAGAAAAGAATCAATTTTATTTTGCATAACTTTCATTTTCCTTTATATATTTTGAATAAATTTTATAATAGTAGCCTCTTTTTTTTCTTCAGAATAACAACTCAAAAAATGAAAATTCTAGTTAACTGAATTAATTTTTCCTTTCGTTTAAATTCTTTCTTTTTGTTCACAATTTTAAATGTTCAAATGAAAGAAGTTTTAAAAAGTATTAAATATCGGTTTTAGATTTTGGTATTGCAATAACATTTGTATAATTATTTTTATTTTGACATGAGGTTTAAAAGGCTTAGCAGAATATATTTAAATATATTTACTGTAAAGTTCAAAACAGAAATTTCTTTAAAACTTGAGATAATGCAGGCATTTTTTTATACTCTTATATAAATAGTTTCTAATTATTTCATAAAATAGTCACAAATTTTACTCCCATTATATCCTAAACATTATCATGTTTATGAAGTTCTATAAGACTTTTACTTGTTAAATACTTTTCTCCAACTATCAAATATTTTATATGTACTTTTTTTAATAAAAGGGAAAACTCAATAATTATTATAATTATTTTCTAGGCTCATGAAAGGTGACCAAAAAGGAAAAGTGAATCTAAAAAAAGGTTTCTTATATATAGCAGATGATTCAGTTATACATATATATAATATTTACATAAATTGTGTGGTATTTATATAAATTTGTAGAAATTTCAAATGCTTCAAGTATTATAAATATTTTTTAATTAAATTTTGTTTATAAATGATGAGAAAATATTATTTATTTATTCATGATAGTCATCGAGTCAGTTTCATGATGCTGCTTGGGTGTACAAGTTCATTACAGAAAATTCAGCCTAAAATTTCAACTATATCATTTTACTTTGTATTTGTGAAATTTTATTTAATAAAGGTCTTTTTAAATAAATTTTTTTTTCCTTTCTCCAAAAAATAAAAGGGGAAAATAATATATATATATATATAAACTTTTTTCAGAAGTAATTTTGTATAATTGAAAATGTTTGTTTGGAATTAGGCATTTATTTAGAATTTTTGTGAAATGTTAGAGTTAATCATAGACCAAATTTGGTTCTTATGCTACAAAGCCAAGTTTAAACTTATAATAAATAAATAAATAAATATTACAAATTTCAAATAATTTTTTTATTTGTAAAATGTTGTCTATTAGACACTAGCTAACACTAACATTTATAATGAAGTATAATGTTTCTTCAACAAGTATGTAAGTTAATAGTAAACATAAAGAATTTCATGCAAATAAAATGAAGAAACATATAATAGAAATTGCATAATTTAGAATTTTAAACAATTTCTAACCATTGTATTAGAAAAAATAGGGAAATGTTCAAACTGTGTTTAAATAGAAATTTGTGCTTTATTCATTATTTTTTGGTAATTGTCTTGTACAATGTTATTTATTACACACTACCTAGCACTAACATTTAGAATGAGGTATAAAGTTTCTTCAACATAAAGTTTGTAATAGGAGTTTCATATAAATGAAAGAAGTGTTGCATTTTGTGTATGGAATTTTTGTATAATATTCAGAATTTGTCATTGATCAAATTTGGTTCTTTTGCCACAAAAACAAACCTTACTATACAGAGATCTAGAAAAGATATTTAAAGTAACTTGTTAAATTGTGCTTGTAAAAATATTGCCTATTGAAGAAACACATAATAGGAATGCTATAATTTAGTATTTTAAACAATTTTTAACCAATGCAGTAAAAAAAGGGGGATGTTCAATGTATGTCAAAATAGAAATTTGTGTTTTATTCATTTCATTTTAGTAATTCTTTTTTTATTGCTTACATTAAACAATATAAAAGCTTATAGCAAACTATAAGAATATACATATAGTTCTATATATATTATATAGAACTATATAATATTTTTAATAAGAATTATATAGTCTTATATAGAAAATAGAATTATATAAGAATAATATGCTTTGAATTTTCATGAAATAACTTTTAAAATTAACAAATTGTATAGGCAATATTAAAAATTTAATAGTATATATATATATATAATTATACTGATTAATTATACAATTGAAACTATGATTATGTTAGCAGTTTTTCCCATGCATTTAATGAAAATAAATAGGAAATATAAATGAAAGAAACTAACCTTATATAGAGATATAAGATTATATTATTAGAAATAAAATGTGCAAGTGATCAAATTTAAAATTATTTCAGTTAATTTTAACATTTATTTATATTCCTTAGAGCAGTAAAAAAAATGTAATTTGAAAATTTATAGAGTAAGATTGTGATAAAATGCTATAATAATAATTAAGAAAGTCAAAGAGTTAAAATAAAAACAATGAAACATATTGTTACAAGCGGGCGAAACGCGCGCCAAGGGTGAGATGTTGGCGGCGCTTCACAAGATACTCCGCGTCAGCGGATTTGACTTGGCGAGGGGAATAGTCTGGTAGCCTCTCGATTGTACGTGAAACGCCGCGTTGCTTCCCCCTGACCTTGGGCCCG
>JAOUZG010002056.1:5091-15938 GCA_026289955.1 Argiope argentata | reverse complement strand
GGTGGAGATGCGGGGTGTGGTGTGGTTAATTCGTGTGTGTTCAGTTGAAATCTTCAAGGGTGGTGTGTGTGTATGGAAAATGCTTCAGTAGTAACATCTTTTTTTGTATGTTGTACATCTATTCTTAATTCTTATCAATCGGGGTGGATTAGTTTAATCTTGCCACCAATATTTCAATTCAATAGAAATCAGGACTATGTATGAAGTGTTTGAAATATTAATTTGCAATAGGAAAATGGAAGAAAAAAGACCGATTTTAGGATTTAGGAGCTTCTTTAAATTTTAAAATCATTTTGTGTTTGAATTTCACCAATTTATCGGTTATTTCTTTTGAAGAATACGTGACTGTATAATCATGCTTATTCCCTTTCTTTATAATAATATCAAACCATAAGAAAGAATTAAGATAACTCGTCTGAACTTTAGAAATTCATCTCATGACATTTCGGAAATATCTCTCGTATTGAAAACTCTCAGCTGAAATCAATAATAAGTCCATTCTTGTAAACAAATTTAATGTATACTTTCTGAGAAGTAGAATAGGTTATAACTCGTATTCATATTAAATTCGAAACTTCAATGACAGGTGTACTTGAAAAATTAGTTTTTTAAAGTCATGGAGTTTGATAAAATTGCTAATACTTTTAATTTAATTTTAAAAATTAATTTAATAGTTAAGAACTTTTCAGTATATTGGATTTCTAATAATGACTAATTCTTATTCTAACAGATTATCTAATTTCTTATTCTTATTCTGTAGCGCATTGAGCTGATTGATTATTTATAGGAAATTAAGTATAGATTAACTTTGCAATTTTTAATTTGAATTGCAGCATTTTTTATTCATTTTACATTTCAACCAGCGGTTCTTGCTATGTAGAGTTTTAATGGTCCCATGTCTAGAATATCCAATTATGAAATATTTCGCATTCTAAACCTTTTTTCTGTTTTGAAATTAAAAATTTCCAAATTATGTTAAATTAGCAAGTCTCTCCCGTCTTTGGCCATTTATATATTACATGCTTCTGTAGTTGATATTTCAATTTATGTCATAGAAAAAATTGTCGCTTTATTTTCGCGTATCAATAAAACCTCAAGTGAACTAATATTTTTAATGCTTATAATTTCCGTTTGGTGGAAAAATGTAGCTAATCTTATTTAAACTTTGTAGAATAGAGAAATGACTTAGATTGCTCCATATCACAATTCGTAAATAGAAGTTTGAATGGCTTCATGTTTTGAATGTGAAATAATTGTAATTTCTTTTGAATTGAAAGGAAGTAATAGAGTAGAATGAGAATAGGAAAACTTAAAGGCAATTATGTTGATTCACCTGAAATTCATAATATGCCCTAAAATCTATTTTGCACGCAACTGAAATTTCGTACTGTCCTTCTCTACCAAAATTCTTTAATATAAAATTTACTTGTCCTCTTCAGGAAACTTAAAAACGCACGAAATGTATTACGGCAAATATCTTCTATATGAAACAAAACAAACTTAAACAAAAATAAGAGCAAGATAACTATTTGTATTGATCCTAGCCTTGCAAAATTTAATCGCTAAACAATCTAATACCCGTTCAGATATTTAACTATTTGAAAGACACTTTAAAATCGGAACATCTGGTATTTAGATTGTGAATGTGGAAGAAATATTAATCGCTGGATATCCTACTCGAGTAGCTTCTGAACGACGAAAATGACACTATTATGTGGATTTCATTTGGTACATCTAGCATAAGGGAGAACCATAGTGATTGTATTGCTATGCCATCTTCTGGAAATCTGCAGAATGCATGAATGTGACTTCGACAAGCTTTGTGTAAAAGTATAACAGGAATCTTGGATCTATAAATAAAATGTTCACTAATAGCAGAAAGTTTCTGTTGGATTCATTGGCCTTTTCACTCATTAAGGTGGATTGTAGAGACTGAGAAATCAACGAAGCAAATTTGATTGGAATTTTGGAGAAGTTCGCTGGATAGAACTCTCTATGCTGCTTGCTGGAAACAATGGCACAATTTAATTATCCATACATACTTTCGTCCAAACGAGATAGACATTTACTGTATCAGTAGCAGCAATCGGGATAGCTACAACTTTTATTTTAATTCATATAGAAGTTATATAGGTAAGTTATTTTATTTATGATCACTTTCATATAGAAATAAAGATTAGATGTATTTAGGAGAGAACTGTAACAATGAAAGTTTATTTCACTAGGATTTGATAGGCTAGACATCAGGCTTTTAGCTATGCCATATCCTTGGATAAAAGTATCATGCCAACCACCGACTGAGCTGCTTTCTATCCGATTATATGGTCTTTATTTACATCAAATTTGCTGGATGCGGGGAAGTATTTACTTTGGGGATTGAGGAAATTCAAAGGCACCGTAAGTTTGTTATTTAGATTAGTGTAACTGCATGAAATTTGAAAACCATTTTTAATTGGTTCGTCTAGTAAATCCGTTATTGGAGGCTTCAGCGATGCGAAACATGACTATCCTTAAGTATTTAGATAAATGCAGACTTTCAGCCACTTAAGATACAAATTATGTAATTGTAACGCGTCTATACTCGTTTCTAAGAATAGGATGCGAGATAATTAAACACTTCCGAATAGACGGCAGCATTTGAACAACATGCAGATGTTCGTATCGCAAGGGAAACTGTTGCATGGCGAAGGAACAGTTTCTGGTAATGTTCCAGCAGCTACGGTAAGACAAAATGCATCTAGGAGAATGTGTTTATCTTAGGCATTTGCTTACGGCAAGCTTATTTGTAGGGATGACAAACGTATTTAATATATATCCTTCAATATTCGTAATAATTATAAAAATTGTTTGGAAATTATTAAATTCGTTTTTTTAAAAGCATCTAAATATACATTCCATAAGATTTAGATAACAACTTTGGTAAAATAAAATTTAATATTTCTCAGATAAATTTTATGTATTCTAACGCTACAAGTTCTTTTTGAATAGCATTCTAACGATTGATGGATAAAGCAGGTTACTCAAGATTCAAGATTTTCCTTTAGTGAAGAATTAATAAATTGAAGGCGCCGCTTTCTTAAGTATGCATAAAACTCCAGGAATTTTTTTTGAAAAGATTATTGCATTGTTTCACATATTCCAGAAATTTAACATTACGTTAACTACGATTAATTTCCATTTTAATGGAAAAATGGCTCGTGGGATCTATTAAAAAAATTTTCTAATCAAAATTTATACAATTAAATAAGTTCTGTCAATATAATATTAAATTCTTTGCATGATTATGAATTATTTATAGGTTAATAGAGCTAAATAAAGGGCATACATACTTCTGATGTATGGTTTCATTTCTTATTTATACAATATTTTTGTGGTCACATGTTTTCAGTGTAGAGTTAAAGGCACAAAATATCTTGCTTTCAAGTGCATACTCGAATTGTTTATTTTAGGATTGAACCATGAACAAATATACAGCAGATTTAATTGATAGTTACAGCCTTTGTCTAATGTTTTGATTTAAAAAAAAGTGTCCTCTTTAAGGCAAAAAAAAATCGAAATTCTAACAACCGGCATATGCACTGAGAGGAAAAGAAATGTATGCAAGAGGCAGATTATAAACAAGCGGTTTCTGCCCGAATTTTGTCAGAATTACTAATTTGATTTCTTATATGCATTATTTTACAGGAGGCGAACATGATAACTGTTTCTAATGCTGCTTTCAAGAAACAATTAAAAATTTTTTGGAGTAATAGTAGTAAGAGCTTTGATAATATCAATTTAAATAATTTTATATTTACTAGAAAGCCTCTTGATGAGTTTTAAATTTATAATTTTTCTTGGATAGGTTTTTTGTCGCTCAAAACAGAGATAAAATTATATCATCTACCATTGATAACAGAATAGTGCACGGTGCAGAACATATACATAATTCCATTTAATTGGGCGATGGCATAGTACACCTGTCATGTGGAGAAATGGCCTTTGACCTCCATCCCCTAAATCGAATGTAGAAGGTAGGAATGAACGGTACCAATGCAAATTCGGTAAGTTGAGCGACTTATAATTCACACTGAGAGGAAGATTGTGTCGAATTCTTTTTGATTTGATTATAAAATAACGATTAGAACTATAAAAATGTATTTTTTTCGTATTTTGTTAGGTTTTAACAAGAATGATCCTTATACATTATTGATGGCCTGATTTTAAACCAGAAAGACATCATCCGTAATAAACCTTTCTCGGTTCCACTCAAAGCCTTAGACTCCAACTCTTCAAGGGGGATGGTATTCTATCCGGAAAAGTTCGAATTATCTGGAGTTCAATGGGTTGGTAAGTTCCTGAATTGAAAAAAATAATAATAAATTTACCCAACCAATGACACTATGTAGCCATTGTATTTGGTTCCTCCAGCAAGTATCCCGGAGGCAATGAAGAAACACGAATCCTAATTTCATGGATACTGTTATTGAAGTAGGTGCAACAGTTTCAGCTATCCCTCGAAATAATTGATGAGCGTGTCATAGCGTAAGATGGATTTCCATTAACAGTTGCGAAGGAATTTTCTATTGGAATCTACTTGCTCAAGCCTTCTGCATGTCCTCGTAACTAGGGAAAGGATTGATCAAGGATCTTTTCAAACCTGCGCCTATGAAAGATTAGAAAACTTTCCGAATAAATTTGTTTCGTGTCTTAATTAAACAGAATTTTGGGGACGGATCAAATTTGTTGCTTTTGATATTTTAAATATATAATCTGAAAATTGTTAACCACGGTAGAGCCTTGTATCAGTAAAATATCTAAAATAATTTGCTTTTCAAATATTGAAATGATAAACAGAACTATATTTAGTCTTAAAGAAAATATGCATGTTTCTCAAACGAAGCTTCAGTCTTAGTTTCTTCATTAAGCTCGAATGCGTTCAATTTTAAAACCTTTAAACAGTTCTAAACATGGTAAAAATGACCTATAGTATTCTTAAGTCAGGCCAACAACTGCACCTACTAGTCAGTTATTTGACCAATCATTTGTGACAATTCTGACCTTCGTAAAGAATAATTAGATTGGTAATTTCGGGGAGTTTATGGTGCAAAAGGATAAAGCTTTGTTAAATACTTTAAAGTTTTATCTAAATCTTTATAAATAGTCCTTTTTTTAAAAAAAAACCAGGTATCGAAAACTTATAACTAATCCTAACTAAATTGAAGAATTATTTTCCGTTTTCATTTATTGTGAAATCTTAAGTATATTCTTTGTAGTGGTTTTTACATTATTGATGCATATATAAAGAGTAAAATGAAATCATTAGTATTATGCTTACCTTTTCTATTCCTGATGCTTTCAAATTTGTTCTATGCTAATTCTAATATTTATTTATTTTTTAGAAAATGACCCATCTTTGACAAAAGGGATCCTATTACGACAGACACCATCTGGAGCCTCCATCGAGAACACAGGAAAACCTTTGTAAAAATTGACACGCATCCAATATTTACAACTGAGTGAAATTGTATGAAATTGCTAAAATTATAATAGACTAAGCTAAAAAATATTTAGTACAAAAGTTTATCAATGCATAATCTGTCTACATAGTGGTAGCATGATGTATGTATGCAATTGTAATTATTAAATTATCAATATATATGTATATAAAATCTTACATTTTAAAAATAAGGTATTCGACATTTTGTATATGGAGTTTTATAAACTTTAAAACGTTTGGTAAATTACCCCCCATAAGAAATACTTTACTATATTGATGATATTTGATATCGAAATTCTTTGAAATTTCCATATAGCTACTTAAATAAAAAAAACTTTTCTACCTTCATTTCCTTGAAACGTGATGCTTGTTTTCTAATCATTTGAGATACGATCTTTTTAAAACTATCTAGATCAATAAATGTTTTATACTGGTAGCTTGAAATGTGATATTTGATTTTGTGATTAATCTAAATCTAATTTTCTACAAGATTTAAAAGTTTTAATTTATTTTTTCCTGCAAGATGAAAAATGCTCCTTAATTTTTAAAAATTGCTATAATCACTTATTTGAATTCAACAAGTTGTCAAGCAGGACTCCTATTGACCCAGAAATATAGGCAGGATTTCGAACAACTAACGCAACTTTACTTTCTGAAATGAAATCGAGTCAATTTTCATGGGCACTCCTTCAACCTTGTCAATCTAGAATGTATCGACTTGGTGTTAAATGAATTTGTTAGAACTTTTTATCATCGCCAATTGCTGTAAAATTTCACAAAATTGAATATTTTTTATTGTGAAATGATTGACATCAACATAATGACTTGCTGTATCCTTCTCAATTTATCTAAATTTTAAGAGAAATTGCATTTTTTATTTTGTGCTGAATAGCAACGCTCGGGAAAGCATTATCTTGTCCATTTCTAGAGCTTTATTTCACGATATTTATTTGATAACTCATTTTATAGATAATTTCCTATAATCATTTAGAGATAATTTAAGAATTTTGTATTTCATAAGGATCATCAAATTTGCCTTTGAAATATTGACTATAATTTTGCAAAAGATTTAATGCTTAATTTTTGACAACTGGTCTGAACTCGAAATTTTCAAAAAATAATTCCTGTTTAAGAGCTTAATATTCTTAATAATTCTTATTAATTTTCACATCTACAAGCATCAATGTATAGCCTTAATTCATCCTTAATCGAAATTTTAAAAGCATATTTTTCTTTAATTTAAATCTAAATTTTTTTCAGAAAATTTACCAATATCAGTATATTAAATATTTCTATTCGTTGCATACATTTGCAGTCCCTTTTTAATTCAAAATTTTAACCTTATTCAATTTTAAATAGCGCTGGCAATAGTTATAGTAAAATTAATAATAAATTTAAAATTTATCCCGATTTCGGACTTTAATTTGTAGATAGATGTGGATGTCTGTGGATAAAAGGAACTTTGATTGGTTCGGCCGGCCAACCAATCAAAATATCTTTTTGATTCTCGGAAAGCGTTTGATCCCCGTGTCTGATCAGCACGGTGAACATGCTTTCAGAGAATGATACGCTCGTATGTGAGCAAGAGTTAAAATCCCTAAACATTTACCTAAATAAAATTAATGTTGTAAGAGGGGGAAAAGCGAATGGATGCGATGAATGTCAATTACTAGTGTATAGATTTTTTTTCTGTGATATTAGAAAGTAAGGGACTCTAAATTATCAGACTTGTAGAAATATTAAATTTTCTTATCCTTTTTCTTCTAAAATATTTTATAAAATATTAAATTTTTACTTATTCCGAGTTTTATTATGTATTGAAAAAGTTATTTATGGATTTTCAACTGAAATTATATTATACAATAACATATATAAATTTGTTAATTTTTCTATTGTTATATTTTAAGAAGGAATGTTTAATATGAACTTTACAACTAGAGTATAACAGCTTTGTCTAGTCATTTTTTTCTTTAAAATTTGAATTCCTTCACATATTTATTAAATGCAGTAATAAGACTAATTTGTTGCCTGTAGTGAAATCTTAGTCCAATGTATTTTAATTCACTTTATATGTTTAGTAATATTGTAAACTGCTTTTGTATACCAATTTTGTAAATAAATTATATGTTTTAAATTTCATTTTGTATTCAATTACCAATCATTCTTATCTCTTGTCTTTTTTTCCCGATAAAAGTTTAAACTTTCCTAGAAACACCCTTAACAAATTTATAAACTCGAATCTGAAGAATATTGAACTGATTCAAATTGAAAGATGAAATTAATAAGATGAATTTACGAATAATCATATCTATCATGTTCCTTAAATCATTGTTTCAATTTAAATGTAACGGAACAAAAAAATAAAATTAAAAACTGGTCAGACTCTAGATATCCAGAACAAAATTATAACAAAACTTTCGTTTAAATTCCAATACCTTGGAATTTAGATTCATCGTCATTCGAATTTAAAGCAATCAATTAACTCTTCGCTTGTTCCTCTGGATCTCTGATTGATATGATTAAATAATCCAAAATCAAATCCCCGCTATCTCCAGAACAGATTTTACACTAAATCTTATTATATGCAAAATCTGTGGAATTTATTCAGCAATAAGAATTTTCCGTTCACGAAAATTTCAGGAACCATATCTGAATGAAAATTATCGAGAAGCTTCCCATGAAAGTCGAACGTTTACAAGCATTTACTGCATATATTCAACATTTTATGCTCTTAAATTCTCGGGAAATAAGTATCTGATCAAATATTTCAGAAAAAAAGATAAGGAAGGCATATTTATGTACTTAATTTTATCAAATATAACTAGCATACAGTAGCGATGAATATAAATTTATAATCAACATTCATTAATATTTATTTTTCCTGCCTTAAAAACCGAAATTTTTAAGTCTCCAACTCTTTCTGGTAGATTATTTGCTGATTTTTCCAAATTATTAATATAATTCAGCATTCCTGAAATTAAGAAACTATCTGAACATGTGTCTTTATTCTTTTGAATACTAAAGCCTTCTGCTTATCTCTTCATTAATGGTTTTTGAATTGAAGAAAGATATTTCTAGAGATCAAATCTTTTGCCTGGAACTTGTAATTGAAAGGATCACAAATAATATTCTACAATATTTAAGGAACATCTACTTTCTGCACAGTCTTTATCCATAAAATAAAATTTAATTAGTGCAATATTTTACTACGTAAGGATATTACGATACTGTAATAGCCGATCTCGATACTGTAATAGCCGATCTTAAACCTATAAATGATATTATTAATCCTTTCTATTACAGACCGATCGCACTAATTAACTGCATCTATAATACTTTTGAGCATGTGGTTCAGGCGTTTTCTTTGAGTTGCAGAGGAATGAGTGCATTTTATCTCCTAAAAATAACTCTATTTTTCTGCTGCTATATTTAGTAGTATGAAATAAACACCATCGGTTAAATGCGTTTCATTTGTCAAAGCTGGGGGTTCTCTGATAAATTTGTCAGGCAAAAATTTCACCCTTGGGCACAATAAAAAGTTGCTGTTGCAAATTTTGTTAAAACAGCTGCATCTCTTTTAATTTTCTAATGTATAACTGCAAAAATTTTCGAATCTGCGTTCTGAAAACCAACTGTTGGCCCAATAATACTGAAACAAAAATGTGTCTTTTTTTGTCACTGCTTTTTAGTTTTTTTTTTCGAATATTCAGTTCATTTTTTAACATCTGTTATATCTACAAAATATTTAAGAAATAAAAAAAGAAATATATCTAAAATTTTATTATTCTTCCACATATTCGAAAATAAACCCTACAAAAAAGGAACATTTTAGCAAAAGCCTTAAACCTCCAAGCTACACTTTAATAAAGTCATATGTCAAAATAAGATTTCTTGCAGGTTTACAGAATTTTTGTTTGAAATAAGTGGAATTTTAGCAGAAAAGCACAATCATTTAATTATTTCCAGAAAGCAGCGCCATCTGTTGTTAAAAAATATAACTAATTTTTTAAATCTGAAATTTATTTTTATCCCAATGGAACTGAAACAATATGTGTATTTTAACCGCTGCTCGTTTTTTTTTCTTCAAAAATACCGGACATTTTTAAGACATGATATAACCTACAAATTATTTTTAAAAAATGGAAAAAGAAAGAAAAAATATGTAAAACTAAATTATTTTCCGACATATTCGAACAGAAAACCTACAAAACGGTCCATTTTATCATATGACTTAAAGTACCAAGCCAAATCTTCTTGAGGTCATATATCAATAAAATATTCCTTGATAGTTTACATAATTTTAGTTTGAAATAAACGGAATTTTTGCAAAAAAGCACAATGTTTTCATTATTTTTAGCGTGCAGTCCCATCTCTTGTTGAAAATCGTAGCTAATTTTCCATAACTTCGTTAAGAAAATATACTGTGGTCCCAATTATACTGAAAAAGTAGGTGTATTTATATTGCTGCTTGCTAGTTTTTTTCATTCTAGAAATATACCTGTCATTTTTACTCACCCAATATATCCAACAAAATATTTTTAAAAAGAAAAAGAAAAAGAAAAAACTATGTAAAATTAAATAATCTTCCCACATATTCGAACACAAAACCTAAAGAATGGTTCATTTCAGCACATGATTAAAACCCCAAAGTCACACTTTCCTAACATCAGAAGTCAATATAAGATTTCTTGCTGGTTTATAGAATTTTTGTTTGAAAAAAAAAATGAATTTTTGGCAGAAACGCACAATGCTTAGATTATTTCCAGAATGCAGTGCCATCCTTTGGTGAAATTTGTAACTAACTTTTCAAATCTTTGTTCTAAAAATTTACTGTTTTCGCAATGAAAACGAAAAAATATGTGTATCTCTATCGCTAATTGTAATTTGTATTCTTCAAATAACAGGTTATTATTTAAACATCTCATATATCCTACATATAAAATATATCTAAAAAAATATATCTAAAATTTAATTTTTTCCCCACTTATTCGAACAGAAAACCTAGAAAAACGTTTATTTCAAAACGTGCCTTAATCCACCAATAAACACTACCCTGAAGTCAAATGTCAATATAAGATTTCTTTCTAGTTTACAGAAATAAATGGAATTTTGGCAGAAAAGCACAATGCCTAGATTGTTTCTAGAATACAGCGCCATCTCTCGTTAAAAATGTAAATAATTTGTTTAAATCTTCCTTCCGAAAATGTACTGTTGTCCGAATAAAACTGAAATAATAGGTGTACTTCCATCGCTGCTTGTTAATTTTTTTACATTCTTCAAATATACCGGTCATTTTTTAAACATCCGATATATACTACAAAATATTTTTAAAATGATATATATATATATATATATCATTTTAAAAATA
>JAOUZG010002015.1:0-12752 GCA_026289955.1 Argiope argentata | reverse complement strand
GTAAATCCTATAGATTTTGTGCCTATATAAAGACAACATAAATATCAGTGATACGATATAATCATGACCTATAACTGAAAATCAGAAACTACGCTTTCTGTTTGAGAATAATACAATTTTTGTAAACTAGAATTACGGATTTCACATTTTTTTTCCAAACTTATCTAGCTCAATTTTCTCCGATCATCTATGTTCTTAGTTTTCAATTTAAAAATGTCTCTACGATTATTTTCTCTCTAATATGTACTCCTAATTTTTTTTGAAATCATTTAACTGCCATAGGCATCATATATTAATTACTAGAAGCAATTCGCTTTTCACTCCCCGAATATGGCATACTTATGTTTAAATGTCAAGGACAGCTGAAAGAGTAGATTTTGCGTTTTGGAACTCTCCTGTTTGTCTGACAGTTCGAAGACGGGTAAAGAGGTGAAGAACCTTTTTCCAAAGCTAAATTTTAAATTCTTTTTAATTAAAATGATTATATATATATATATATATATATATATATATATATATATATATATATGATTTCAGGATAAAACTTTCTGCTAAATTTCATGGGAATTATTAACATTTATTGTAAGTTTCTAGAATTAATTACGGTTCTGCCTATGTTCCTGCCTAAATAGTTTTGTGAAAAATTCGTGAATATTTAATGGCTGTTTCCTATAAGACTTCTATATCTATTTGCTAACTAATAACTTATTTCGGGGAGTACACATAATTGTCTTCAACTTAAAATAAGACCATGAGAGTGTATTCCGTTGAATTGGTCTTGACAAAAAGTATCCTGTTGCTAGAAAGACAGACGGTCTTTTAAAATGTTACTGCACTGCTCAAAAATGATTTAAGTGTGCATTAAAAAATTTATTTCTGCATTAGTTTAAAACATACCCGTGCGTCTTTATAAATACCAAAACCATTTTATATTATAATTTTAAAACAATAACTTTCCGCTTCCAATAATTTCATTTATTAAAACCAAATTCTCTATTTTTTAATGCATTTTTCAATCTTAATTTCCATACAAATCGCTATTCTTTTTTCGAACAATCATTGAGCTTTTTTTTACTCTTTAATCATAAGATTTTCTTAAGCACTTTGTCCACTGTTAATTGCTTCTCAATTCACTGATTTTTTTACTCTAATTTCTTAAAATAAACCTCATTTCTTATGTACGGGTAGAACGATATTTCTTAATACTATCAATTAATAGAGTTTTTGTTTCCTTTGAACTTTAATTTGAATTTGTCTCATATTTGACTGCTTTTGAAATTTTTTTCCGGATTTTCATGCTTTTAAAAAGCTTTCTTTTAGCTGGGCATAATTGTATAAGATTTTATTTTAGAAAAAAGTACGATATCACTTGATGTTGAATAATAGGTGAAGGTCAAATTTTTGAACTCATGACTGCGTGTAATTACTCTTAGAACTACAAACTAAAGATTTTGGCTCTTTTTCTTCTATCTTCATAGTATGAAATATCTAAGTGCCCTTTTTTTCTTGCTATTCATTACAATAACATTATCAAAGCTCAAAGCCCAATTGGTTGAGTCAATATCTCAACTTTTTAAATTATGAACACTGCAAAATAGTCATATGCATGAGAGAAAAAGAAAATACTAATAATTTTGTAAACACACACACACACAAAGAGAGAGAGAGAGAGAGAAACTGAAATTGCCTTCGAAAATTGTGTTTACTTTCCTAGGTGTTTGCAATAACTTTCAAGCTTCAGCTTTCTGAATGAAAACAATTTATCGAAGGTTTAAATCATGAATTAAATTGCAGAAGCATGGAAGAAGTATTGAAATTATCTAATTCGATTGAACTTTACGTGTTTCTTGCTTTAAAATTGTTTGATTCATCATTTAAAAGCAATCAATTGAAACTGTTCCTATAGATTTTGAAGGTTCATAGTTCTCTGACGGCTAAAAGTTGTTTTCAACGAGAACTAGAATGAAAAAAAACCTGCACATTGTGTTTGCAGTTCTATCGATACTGCAACTTTCATTTATGGTTGGGTGGTCTGCTGTACACAAGTATTAATAGTTATGCTCTAAATCAAAATTCGCTATGTATTGCTGTTATGTCATAAGCCGAATTTCAATTAATCAGAATCAACGCTTACTGATCAATTGAATCAGAATAGTACTCTGTATAGTGTGGTATAGTACTCTGTAATAACATATACAGAGTACTATACCGCACCGTAGTACCCAGCAGTATTATATACATACACACCCATAAATTTCATACCAGAACAATAAAAAAAGTATATATTTCTGCTCAATTTAAAGGTTACATAAATATAACAACGGTTACTTTCTTAGATAATAAAAAAATTAACTTAAATGATAAAATATTCTTTACATTTACGTTATTTTAATTTCGAATATGAAAAAAACAACAGTCGAACAGTAATTTCGAATATAAAGAAAACAACATCAACCGTTTTACTCATTTATTCCTGATAATAATCCGAGAACCGAAAACACCTCTCTGCGAGATATTTTCAGATTGCTATGAGTACGGCTCACAGCAATATTTATAACATGAGTTATAAAATACATTATCAAAGAATAACAATTGCTTACAAAAATGATAAATTCTCGTTCAAATTATTTTTTGTATAAAAATTAGTAACTTTTGTCCGAATGAATTTATACAAATCTGATAACTAAAGAATATAAAGTTTCATTTTCCTAATCTACATAAAATATAATCTATTCCTCTAAGCATAAAGATAAAGCAAACTTTGTTTCTCTTTGATAAAAATCATTCGAATAAATGGAGTCAGATTGACCGGATATCAAAATTTGCGTTTAATTATTTGGCATTTGCATTTGTAGATTTTAACAGGTTTAGATACCTCATTTCTATGTTAATGCCTTTCAAAATACACTGAGACCAGAGTCTCACTTTCAAAGGCCAGAAAAATTATCTGCAATGGTAATCATTGTTCTTGAGGGCGTTGATATACCAAAGCTGGCGACTATTAGCGAATGCGGGATCGGACTTGGATTTTTGCAAGCAATCCTACAGATTTTTCTGCTCGGACTATTTACTTGGATCCGTGGTTTAGATGAAAGAATTGTTTTATAATGAAAGAATTAATCTTCAGATAGCATCTCTGTATTGTTGATATTTTGATTGCCTTAAAACTTCCTAGTTTAAGGCAATTGTAGTTTTGTATTACGGAATACTTAGATTTTGTTTCAAAGTCATTCCATTTAAACTGACAAGCAAGCCATACACGGGGGGTGTCTAAATTTCTCGTTGATAGAAGTTAAAATTTGTATATATTTTTGAATGAATAATTTATCACTTTAATTGAGGGTTCCGTCTACGTGTTCATGTATATGGGAATATGATGCCCAAGTAAGTATCATACTACAAGCGGTGTTTAAATGAAAAGGTAAGAAACGACACTGCGGATATAAAATAAGACTTTATTCAAAGTATACACCATAGGCATCCGCACAATGATCTCGCAGATTAATGAGCAGAAGGATTTCATGTTCCTAAAATTCCAGTGGCCGTGACGAGACCCAGTCTTTCTCAGCATCCTTGAATTCACGGTCTGAGTTGGATCACTTTCCTTTCAAATGGTTTGTTAGGGAACCAAACACATGAAAATCTCAGGGGGACATGTCCGGAGTGTAAGGCATATGGTCTATATGCTGACACTTGGCTAGTTCCAATTGTTGGACATTCTTGGGAATATCACACATTATATATCTAGCACAATCCTTTTTTCACTTGCGATGCCACTTCAATTTAACGGTCATCTCCATAACGTCATGCTCCGATATAAGATGGGCATTCCAATCAGATCCCTATATATCTTCCTACTTTCTCAAATAGCTACATTGGCAGTTTCTTTGTTAACACGTACTTTTCATTTCGCACACATTCGCAACCATTCTAGAGTTTTCACCTCAATCGGTCAAAGAAGACCTCCAGAATTAAAAAATTGTTCTGTACAATATACATCACAGTTAATCACAAAATTTGCCATATTCCAAAAATTGTCAGCAGAATCGACCCACATATTACTTCAAGTAATTAATGCATCAATTTGACGAAATAAATTTGCAAAAAAAATTAAGCTTGATTTCCAGGAATTTTTCAGAATAAGAACAATTTTTGGCTAAACTGCACGAGGGAAGGAGAAGAATCAATAAAAAGTTTGCAGAATCCCAATGAAAAAGATAATTATAGACCAGAAATAAAAAAAGAACCCTGAAATAAAATCCAGACTTAGAAACGATAGAAGATAAAGATTTACTGTTCTGTTTTAGCATCCAATGTATACGTCTTTTCTACACTTTGTACGAAGTGCACATGCATATGCATGCAAATAAATATTATTATCCATCGGAACATGAATTTTCCTAAATGTTCAAAGACAAATACCAAGCAAACATGATCTGCATGAAATTTTGATATAATTTAGTTAAAAGAGTATTCAAATGAATTTTTAGAGTATATTTTTTTATAAAACACACACACAAAAAAAACGTGAAGTGTAGAGTAGAATGGACACAAGATAGCTAAAATCGATTAGAAGTTTGGAATCTAAAATATTTCGTATAAGTTTAAAGAAGAGTTGATGAAAATAGAAAAGGAAGAATCAACCTATAATCACAGAGGAAGATTTGTAGCAACAATAGAATTAATATTTAAAAAAGTAATAAATAGACCATATCAATATCTTCTAATCGAAATTTATTCCAAAGTTTTGATTTCAAGAAGATATTGATATTTCCAAATCATTCCATTTATTAAAATAAAACAAGATAGCAAACACCTTATATAAAATAAAACGTGTTTTAAATTCCTTACACTGGAAAGATATTAGAACAGATGTCATACACAAATGGCTTTCTCTCGAGAAAAAGCTCTAGCGTGCTATTTATGAATCTAATGCAAATATATTTTGTTAATCGATTAAAAATACTTTAATAGTATCAATTCCAGGAATTTTATGGCATCAGCAATGACCTCTTCTACAATAAATAGCTCTAAAACTCAAACCTTGATTCCGTCAAACTATTAGCTACTTTGTGTACACGTTTAAGAGGACGTGATTTTTAAAAATTAGATGATAATTTATTAATACCCCGGTATTTGTGTCAGCTATGTTATAGAGCAACAGCTTACGGTGAGAATCATTCCAATATTTTTATAAGGTCGTTTAGAATGTGTATATGCCACAACTAGAAAAATCAGACAACATAGATGAAAAGGATGATCACTCATCCGTTATAATTTACTATATTTTCAGTGATATCAATGAGAAACTGCATTCAAAAGTTCGAAAAAACGATATTGAAAATTCTGCTCTAACCAATTTTGAAGTTTTATTAGTGTCTGAGTCAAGGACATAACGGAAATTCAAGACAACTTCGGAAAGTGCACAAACGTGAAATGAAGGGTGGACTCTGATGCAAATGATGCAAATGCATCATTAAACGCTTTAATGAAAAACAAACAAACTCCCCATCAGCTTGTGCGAAAATAATAATTAAAATTCGATCTCTCTATGAGCAAAAGAGAAGTGAGTCAAAAGTTCTCAACTTATCATACTAAACAAAATTTCTAATAAATGCAGAATGTCTCTCGAAGAAAATAAATGAAAACATTTTAATCATGATAAAGATTTTTTTCTGGATTCCTTAGATTTTGTTATTAGAAGAATTCTTTCAGTAAACAAAAATGTTACAGAAAACATTTATTCTCTTTTCAATTCACAAGGAAACGAGGAACCGATTGATAACATGATCGAAACTTCAAAGGATTTATAAAATGAGCGTATTATAACTGAAATTACTCCAGAATATTCCATTGAATGTGACAAAATGACTGGCAACGAGGAAGAATCAATCTCTTCCATGAAAGCCGCCATTGCAGTAGCACGACCTTCCAGAATACGACCCCATAAGAATAAATTCCTTTGCGATATCTGCTCTAAATTTTTTGAATGGGAATGTAAGGTTGAACATCATTATCGATTACATCCTGTCGACAAACCATTCGAGTGCAGAATTTGTAAAAGATTATTTCCTTATAAATGTCGCTTCAAAAGTCACTATAGAATACACAGGGAGGAAAACCCCTATGTGTGTGATAGATGTCAGAAAACATTTGCTGTCTGCTCTAATCTGAGAAGAAACATCCGGGTTCATACCGAGGAGAAACCTTACAAATGTCCCGTTTGTGGAAAGGAGTTCACGGACAGCAGCAGTTGCAACAGGCATCGCAGAGCAAAGCACGATTGAAATTAATGAGAAAATTACAGAATTAATTCTTTTACTCTACTTTGAAACTGTATCTCATTCTCTAATGAACCAAAATAGTTTTAACTCAATTATTATTATTTGTTTTTAAAAATTTCTATGAATTCTATAAATTTGACAACATTTCCTGATAGCAGATTTTATTTTTCTGTTAGGAGATCTACAAGTTTTTGCATTTTACTTGATGAAGATTTGAAGAAAAGTGCAAGATTTCAAGTCCGATGCGATTCCATCTACATGTATATGATTATTAAAAATATCGTCTTTTTTAAATATTCCAGTGCTGGTATGTGTTAATATATATTATCATTTATATCTTTAACAATAAAGAAAATATCTTCATTCTTACATCAAAATGAAAAACTTCTAAAAGGCAATGATATTGCCAATTTCATTTCTAGATTATTGAAAGATTTTAGCAAAAACTTTCAAAATAACTTATGTTTGTCCTGATAAAAGCACGGATAGTAACGTGTTGAAATGGATTGACGATCGATAAACAAACATAATAAATTACTGTAACGCTTTAATTTTGAATTGGTATTATTCTTTATAATAAATGTCACTTTTTGTTAAAATTCTTTTTTTTAATCTGAAATTATATTGACGAATTTCGCGAAGGATTTCTTTTCTATCTACTTGTTCTTGAAAATTTTAATATGTTTTGAGAACGATGTAATAAAAATTTCTGTATTACAAATTTAAGTGCAATGTCTCTGTTATTTTTTATCCTTTTACAGAAGTAATGGAGGTCATTTTCATTAAAAAAATACTCTTGAAACCAGTTTAGTTGGAAAGACGAGAATGTGTTTCCTGGAGGAATATTTCTGAAGAATTTATCAGAACATGAGTCAAAGAAGAAATAAGCAAAATTTTAAAAATTTTTACAATACTAAATTTTGAAAAATATTACTGTTCAAGATTAAATTTTACATTATCACAAAAGTAAGTATTCCTCTTTTTAATGATAATAGCTTTCATCACATATTTTTCCTAATTTTTAATCAATTCTAAAAAAAATATTTTAAGCTCATTTTGAAACATTTCATTCATTAAATGAAAATCAATTCGTTTTTATTATTCTAATATTTAATTCAAATTTATCTTTCATTGATAATTATCAAAAAGAGATGCGCAGGCTCATTTTTAAATGTTGAGTAGTTATCAACAGAAATTATACTTTTAATAAAATTGTTTTTTTATAATTCGGATTTAACTTCAAAGGAAGTAGTAGTAGACAAAAATTTTCAATGTGACCGTATTCTTAATGTATTCCTTTTCTTGATAGTTGGATTTGTAAAGATAGAGACTGAAAATAAGGAAAATTAATAAAGACAGGAGCAAATTAGCAAATGACTTCTGATACAGTAATATAAGTTACATGTCTTACAAAATTCGTGATTAATAAAGTATTTGGATGGAACGGAGTCTAAAGATGAAGTTTGATTAAATTGTAAATTGAGTCTTTGGTAGTCTCAAGCCAACCATATGGATGCCACTCAAGGCAAAATATACATAAAACTGGAAGTTAAGCGAAAAAAAATTGGCGTTTGCTGGATTTGCTGATGAATGAACTTTTAAATAAACACGTGAAATAAATTAACACGTGTAAAAATTGAAATCAATCAGTCGGTCTTATTAAAAGCAGCATTTGTCATTTAAATTAAAAACTTAATTTCTGACTTTTATTTTCATCATAAAATTATTTAGTCAAATTCTTATGGCTTTCATTTTAATTTGCTTTACTTTTAACATTTCAAAATTCAATAAACGGAGTTAGCTGTTTGGTCTTTAAAGTTTTCATGTCTTTTTATGAATTTAATTATTAAATAATTTTCCTATCATTCACAAAGATTTTTTTTTCAATATTCGAGAAAAAGTATGTTAAATTAAACTATTCACTATCTGAATATTCATTTGTTTATTCAATCTCGCAAATAAATTAGAGATGCCAAAACGTAATCATTAATTAGAAATTATTTTTTTTATTGTAGAGTTCTCAATTTTTTTCTTAGCAGTTGTCTTAAATATATTTAACATATACACAATGTTTGCCTCGTATAAGTGAAGATTGCTTTTATTTTATCTCAATGTATAAAAATCAATGTCCTGAGATAATATACATACATCAACGCACAGCTAATACCGCTGAAGCCTCAGACTTGAGATTTGGCAGGCATGTCCACATGATTACGAAAGTACCCACTAAGAAAGAATTTTTTGAAATATCATTTAGTTCGGGAGAAATTAATTAAAGCCCTTTAATTTCTGTGAAATTAAAACCTGTCATGCTACTGTCCGAGTGAAACACGACCTTCCGGAGCAGCGATCGCTTATTCGCCCCGTTTCGTTATGTAAAATCGCGTTTTTTAAATTGCCATCTGAACGTGTCCGTTCAACTTATACTCAATATCAGAGTGGAATTAGATGGAATTTCTATCGTATACTAAGGAGGTATAATTTATTTTAAGAAATATGGACGCGAAAATTAAATATCGATTTTTTTAAAGTCAATTTTGACGGGTCTATTTCTTGAACGGCCCTGTAAAATAGACGCTTTGCTGGAAAAATACAAAAAGTATGTTTTTGAAAGACAATACGATGTAGAATGCTGCTATACAATTTTAAAAATTGAATTTCTAAAACGAATTTTGGCGAATTTTTTAACGAAGAGACAAAATTTCGATTTAATATTTAATTACGCCGTAGCTTTTCAAGATAACTTAATCAATTTTTTTTCACATAAATTGGGATAAATTTTTCAAAATCGTGTGAAAGATTGTAAAAATCTGATAGAAAATTGCGCATTAAAATTTTTTTTGTTGTTTATTGGGTTTTCCTCTTCAACATTACAAATCTAATTCATTGATAAATAAAAATAAGACTAAACTTTTTTTGGTATAATTTGGCTTTTCTTTGGTACACCCTGAACAATTTTGAAAACATGCTGTCAAATAACTTTCTTTGTCAACCCTCCTATCGACGACCTTCAGATTTCTATACTTATTTTTAATCTCCTTAGTAATGTGAAATTTTTTTCGAAATTACATACACGTGATTTAATTCTTGAAAAAAATCTTTCAGTGCATTTCCAATGTATTTCAATATTGTAAAATTTACTTTTAAAGTATTAATTGCGATAAGTAACACAGAGTTATTATTTTGTTTCTTCAGTATTTAGAAAAAAAATTGTATAATTACGAAATTTCATATGATATTTCAATTTCTGAGATATTTTGGTATTTATCTGCATAATTAAAATTTTGTTATTAAATATGCTTTACAATAATTCAGTAATGCTGTAATAACTGGAGTATGCAAATGATTTGTTTTATGACTGAAAACAAATTAAAGTAATTATCAAAATACTTCTTTGTAATATTCATGATAAAGCAAATTTGGCCTGGAAAAATGAATTAAATAATACATTTAATTTAGACTGATAAAGTAGCATTTTGGCACAAGACTTTTTTGAATACTTTGAAAGAAAGCTCCTATAAAATATTAAGAACCGTTTAAAAATAAATTACAATTAAAAAATCAACTTAAGTTGTTCCGGTTAAAATCAAAGCTCTCAGTTTTTTGTAATCAGATAAAGAAATATGAATTGTTTGCTGATGAATTGTTTATATTTTGAATATTGTCAAGATGGATATTGTATAAATATTGTTTTGTTTTAACATTTCTGTTAACTTTTTACAATGAAGCAATGCTTAGGATTTCTTTACTATGTGAGAGGCTTCGCAAAAATTTATTAGCGAATTTTAAATTAAAGCTTTTTAATGAGCCACCTTTATATTTACTATTCAGGACAATGATTACGATAAAGATTCCATTTCCAAAAAAAATTGTGAATTGTTCTTTCACTTTCTCCTCCTCAGGACGTGTTGAAGATCCTACGAAAATACTTTTTGAAATAACATCTGTGGTTTTTACCATTAAAGACGTACTTTGTGGTGAAACGTTCGGGAACAATCAATCAGATGTTTTTCTAATAACTTTTCTAGCATTTTTCTTGACTTGCCAATTAAAATTGAATTAGTTCTGAAACCATTTGAAATCTAAACGACCCCATTTTTTTTTCCTTTCCATTTTTTTTTCGCCTTAAGCAAAACAATATTTTTTTAAGGTTTCTAATTGTGGGAATAAATATAAAGATTCCATGAAAAAAATTTATGTGTTTGAAGTTCTGCTTTACGTGCTTAATTTTTTAAATTTCTATATACAATTTCTTAAGAATATTTAGAACCCTTAACTCTAATTAACAATAATTAGTAACCTTTTGAAAACTTTGGGAAACTAAACGAGCATTTTAGTTTCTTCGTTTGGCGTATTTGGAAATAAAAACTAACAAACTTGATAAATAGATTAAAATCACATTTATTCTCAAAATCTCAAAAGTAACGGCTGAAATCATAAACAAAATTTTGAAATGCTTAAAAGAACGCGACCAGGAAGATAACATTCTCCTTATCTCGCATTCCCTTCTAATTACCTCGAACCTTGAGTTTGGGGAAAGCGAAAAATTTAATGTAGCTTGCTCCAGAGTCAGTTAGTTAATCATGGGGCTTAATAATTTTATCACCAGAAAAAACCCCAAAAAATGTTGTGTACAAAGAAGTTCTTGCTTAAACGTAGGTATAACTATAAAATGTGAATGGCCTGCGTTTGCAAAGAAAATCAATACCTTAAAAAGATCCTTAAGGAAAGGGTATATATATAAGGAGTCGAGGGGACCCGGGACCCTCCAAAAATTAGAAAAAGTAATAAATAATTATTATAGGGGATTTTCGTAACTAGGTGTACCAAGCATTGTTTCCCCCTGCTAATTCCATTACCCGAGCAATGCAGGGTACGGGAATGCTAGTATATATATATAACTTCAATATGGAATTCTTCGATTGGTTTGGTTTCTCGTCAGAGTTTTAAATTACAAACCTTAAGATAAACCACTTAACCGGTTTTCCCGTACGCCGTACGTGCATCGATTTATTGAGTTTTGATAGTTGTAGACAAAAAATAAATCATTCATGAAAATTAAAATTTGATAGTAAAATGACTTCGAATACGTAGATAAGCCAAAAATTCCATGGATTTCCATTTTAATCAAAATAAGAAAATATCCCCAAAATACAAGGTATCATCTTATTAGATAGTAAAGAAAATAAACCAGTTAAGGGGTTAGGATTAGAGATCTGAAGCCACGGAAGAGAAGCTGAGCAAAAATAGATTTCAGTTCTGTTAAATATTATTCTTTTAGCAAATTATTTTGACTTTATATTAATGATAATTATTTAAATTATCGTAATATTTATAATTTAATTATATGAATTAAAATATAAATTTTAAATTTTAATTGGAGGCTATTTTCCTTTAATTGTTATAAACCCACATCAGAGTCTCAATATATAAACCTCCACGTTAAGAATGGAGATTTGAATCCATAAGAAATCCGAAGTGTTGATATAATTTAGGATCTTTAAAAGAAAATATAGATTCAAAAGTTTCCCATGTCGTCTGTATATATGGATCAGAATGTATCCTATGCATATATAATATTTAAGCCTGAAAATTTTTCTGATGCCTTTGAAGTCAACTTGAGATTTAGTTTCTTTCTTTTAGTTTTTAGACCAGTTTACTGTTTCGATCTCTTCGGAAAACGCGCATCTAAACTGTGTCAGAAAAATTTAACTATGACAGTTATACTCGTAGAAATGTATAGTAAGAAATCATGCTGTAATGAAATGACTTTTATTTCTTGCTTCTATAACCTTATTTATGTACTTACATAAACTGATATATTTTTCACATATCAATGAAGTGAAGATATATATATATATATATATATATATATATATATATTTAATTTTAATTTTCTGTAATGTTTAGCAGTGATATATATAAGAAAAACAATTTATATTATTTATGGAATTTTTATCATAATTATTAATAATATTTTATTGGCTCCTTTGGCTTCGACTTGGCCTCAAAATATTTTAAACATTGAAATTTAGGAATTTGTTTGAGTTTTTAATACAATTGCAATTTTAATTGCAAATTGTCACTACTTATTACAACGGTTGAATGAAGTCAACGAAAGACAAACTATGCTCATCGAAAATCACTAACTGGCTAAATGTAACTGAATTTAACTGGAAGAAATTAGCAATTTTGCTCTAGATATGAGAAGAATTAGTAAATCATATCTGGTATTTAAAAACAAATCTTAAAAATCCTTTTTTTAAAAAAGATGGAAATTTCATTTATAAAAGAAAAAAAATTAAATAGTCTTCCTAATTTGTTAGATAAAAAAAATGAAATTCATTCTTTTCTCTTATTATGTAACAACAAAAAATGTATATCTAATACAAAAAATTGTGTGTATAGCAAGGTTGTAAGCGATTAGTTTTTTGTTTATGCGTATGATCGATTTCAAATTGTGCATCG
>JAOUZG010002013.1:0-10599 GCA_026289955.1 Argiope argentata | reverse complement strand
AAATAAAATTTTAATTAACTAAAAAATAAGCCAAATTTTGAAGTTTTTTTCGCTATAGCTTCCGAAAATATTACAGTACAAAATTGATTTTTGCATCAAGTTAAAGCTAAAAAAATTAGCTTTTCAATGATACTGATGCTTTGACCTATAAATTAAAACTCTATTTTTAATGAATTTTTAAACATTCAATTTAATCGTTTTTTTCAACAATTTATTTCACATAAAATAAAAATATTTTTTTTTCTTTTCGAGGATATAAAATAAATCAGCTTATAATAATATGCTGCCTATAGATTTCAGAAGTTCTGATTAAAAAAATAAGTTAATTACTACCAAAAATAAAACAGAAAAATATAATTTTCATCACGTGATTATATGAAATGAAATAAATAGGAAATGTGATATTTTTTAAACAATAAATGCAAGAAAAAAATTTCTTGATCGTTTGCAATATCAAAATTATTAATTCAATTAAAGAATTAAAATGAATAAAAATACATACTAAAAATATATTATAAAAGTGTGACACTTAAAACAGAAAAAGAATTTTTAAAAAACCACCAAATGATAATCTTCTGAGAGCGAGATTATTTATTAAAAAGTAATAAATCTTAAACGAACTCGAAGATGACGTCATTTCAAAGAAACGACGAACAAAAAGCAATTGATAATAAGTAGAAATAAAATATATTTGCATTCGTGATTTTTTTTAAATTTTTCAAACAAGAAGACATTTTTGAATTGTTACTTTCACGTATGTGAAGGAGATATATTGTGCAAATCAAAGAATTCGCCTTCGTGATTGCAAATTATCTCCACATTTTAATGAATCATGCGAAATAAAAATGCATCTGCTTTCAACGTTAAGCATACGCAATATTAAAGCTATACTGGTAAAACCAGGTCAGTTATTTGAAAGCGCATCTTCTTTCAAACAAGTATACGTAAGAATCAATAATGCAAAATTTATAAAATCAGATAAAAATATTATTTACCCGTATATTTCGGAGATATCAAAATTTTCTAACCAAAACAATATCATGTTCTCAGATGAGAAAAAATAAATCAACTATCATTCCAAATTAAACATATAAAAATGTCATTTTAGGCACGTGTCTGCATAAAATGAAACAAATATGAAACATGGTATTTTTCGGAAATAAATGCATGGAAACGTTTTCTGTGATATTTTACTATACATATATTACTAATCCAATTAAACAGTTTTATTTAAGGAAAATATGGCTTAACATCTACTATATATCTTCTGTAATCGGAGCCCAACATCTAATTTCTTAATTTTTTTGGGAGAGACATACATCTCTTAACAAATGCTCTAAGTGAAATATAAAATTAGTAGATTGAGAGAGGAAATGGTGATGAATTACGACTTTTAAATTTTTAGATATATCATCTGCCATGTGAATCATATTTAACAAAATATTCTACAGACAATAAGTCCTCCTTAAAATAAAAAAGTGGCACTCCAATCAACTAAATCAATTATCCAAGCTGATCGATCTATGCAAATTTCAATATAACTATTCGATAAAAATTGGCGATTTCAGATCACTTTATCAAGATCTTAAAGAAGCCAATCATGGTTAATCTAGAATAATTGGCCTAGAATATGAAAATGATGATTGATCTAAATTTGCGAGAATTGATAAAGAAGATAAGTACTGAATAAATCAGTCATATTTGAAGAAGATAGAAATGTTTATTTATTTACTGAGAAGTTGAAATATTAAGAATATTTTACAGAATATGAATCTATAAGACCAAAGGAATTGAAACCATAATTTTTTTAAATATATTTATAAACCAAAAAATATGTATTATTATTATTGAGATCATTTATATACATCTAAAAATAAAATTAAAAACTGAATGTTTCATTTAATTTGGGAAATTTTTGCTGAACAATTCTTTGAGATATTTTGAATTATAAAAAAATTATAACTTTTCAATTTCTGTAGTGAACATAAAACATCAACTACTCTGCTCTCAATTCTTAGTTTTATTTAATGACATACTTAGATTGAGTAAAGAAATCTTTATATTAATGGAAGCTTCATTTCCATTTTAATTTAAAACTGAATTTTGCGTGCACTGATAGAAAATCAGAGAGAGACGCGGAGTTCAAAGATAGGACAGATTAAGGCCTATATAAAAGTGCAAGTGAATCATATGGCTATCGAAATTTACAGCTTAAAAAATATTTTGCTGAAAAACTTATTATGAGACTAAGTTAAAATTCATCGAACCCTTTTGTCTGAATAAATATTGACGAATCGGCTGGTCGCCAAATGCGGGTAGTTTATAATAAATGGAAAATTATTATATACATATTTATTTGTATTCAACAAAATTCGATTATTGAATTTCATATTGCTTTGAATAATGAAATGAGTAAATGTCCAATTATAATTAATAATAATGAATAATATTATATTAATAATAATGTATAATATTATATTAATAATAATGTATAATATTATATTAATAATAATGAATAATATTATATTAATAATAATTAATAATATTAATAATAATTAATAATATTAATAATAATTAATAATATTAATAATAATTAATAATATTAATAATAATTAATAATGAATAAATATCCAATTACAATTAATACTTTGCATTAAAACAAAGTTAGTCTTAGATATTAATGAAATTAAACAAATGCAATACAGGCTGAATTGCATACATTCTATTTAAACCTATTACAAGGCTGCGAATTCAGAACTTAATAATGAGTACTGATTTACATGCATACTTAAAAATTAAAGTAAAAAAATGCCATTACAAATTAAAAATTAAAAATTACAGTGTTTTTATATATCTGTAACATTGCTGCTGATAATCAGTACCATATAAATATTTTAAAATCTCCTCTAGAAGAAATTTTAAGCCTAATAAAATAACAAGAAAGATGTGCTTAAAATAGATCTTATACTATAGTACCATGTTTCAGCAGATTCAGCCATGTTTCAGACCGTAAAAGGAAACCAAAAAGTAGATGTAGTTTTTTTTTATATATCTTTATTTTTCCAATTTAATACTTTCAAGGATGTTGTCAAATTGGATTTGTTGAAAAAGTCTTCAACACATTTATTTGCTTCTTCCATAATGTAATTTATCACTGTGTTACGAAAAAAAAAATTCTGAAAAACATCATCGAATCATCTAAATCCCAAGGGAAATTTTTTACCCATGCACTGATACTAAGAGTCGAAGTAAATTGAAAATTTGGAGGAGCATTGGAAAGTGCTTGCATGTCAATAGACCTACAGCGAGCTGCATTTAAAGTATCATCATCAGATTCACTTTCCAATTTAGAGTATTAATCTTCAGAAGATAAAATTAATTCATCACAGTCAGAATTGTTAGAATTTAAATCCATATTAAGCTCAACAATTTTCGCATAAATATAATGTTAATTAAATTTAGTGCAAGGAATCAATAGTAAATTTCAGTAATATAATAAAAAAGCTTGATGATATATATTTCATAAAGGTAATCAACACTTATTTAATTAAAAAATATTCGTAAGGTCAACTCAAGTTCCCTAAGCAGTGCACTTCACTCGAGTTTCTAGACCTTTCAAAAAGAAAATTATAGCCAGGAAAAATTAATAACCTTTGGAATTAAAATCTAAAAATAAGAATCCTATTGAATGCTTTAATAGGTCAAACAGTTATAAAAAAATACCAATGTGAAATTAGAATTTGACAGGTGACCAATATGAAAGTAGAGGCAGTTAAAAGTGATAATGGATTTATTTAGAGATCCCTTTGCCCTCATGTGAAAGACCTTTTTATCATACCAGAACATGGTATTATTTTTGGGATGAGGTTTTTGGCATCAACAAAAACCTGTAAGCGAAAAATAAAAATTTTATTATCTGCACGATTGATGTAAAATATATTTCAATTAGATAAATTAATACACAAATTTACAATTAGTTAATTTTTTTTTTAGAGTTACAACGGAAATTTTTTAATTAAAATTTTTAACATACTTTAAGAATTAATAATTTACGAAAATATTAGCTTTTAAATTTTTAAAAGATATTTGTGAATATTATATTTGCTTTCATAAAATAATAATTACAAATTATAAGAAGATTTTAACATCAAGAGAACTCCGATGATGCATATATGACTAGACCACCAATAACTTGCTGCTTTACCACAGCAACATGATTCCCAAACCCAGATTTTACCAATTAATTCAATAATAAAAAATTCACGATCCTCTGTATTTATCTTTATATATAAATTAATTATGATTTAGCACAATATTCAAATTTGTGTATTGCCATTTTTAAGCCACTTTTCTCCCATCTGAGTTTTATGACTGGAAGAAAAGATCACTTAAATGAAAAAGTCTGATCATCCTTCACAAACTGGCAAAACTATTATAGATTCATTAATATCTATAATTTTTGTTTGTTTTAATTAATGGACTAAAATGTGTAGCAATTATTTTTATTTTTTCAATGAACTAAAAACCTAATTTTTCACTCACGGTTTTTAAACGTTGCTGAAGTTATGATTACGTACTGTAAAGTGTTTTTTATTATTATTTTATTGAGCATCCATCTTTTGAAATTCACATGCAGAGAAATATTGCAAATTAAATTTTTTAAATTATCCAAGCACGATGAACATGGAAGAAACGTTCTGAAAGGGGTAATTTTTAATTGGTCGATACTTGCAGCTGTCTCCTTTTTATCTACAAGATTTCACAATTTATGATGTTTCACAAAAATTCATAATGTTGTAATTTAATAAAGTGGATACAATTGAAATTTTGATTCCATTGCGTAAGTTAAATGAAGAAAAGGTTTTTAGCAATATTTGTTGGCAGAGAAATGCATGGATTTATGAAAATATCACTGTGCAAACTGTGAGTAATTTTTACAAATAATTGGGATAAATTTAAGAATGATATAATAAATTGACATTCAAAATACTCACCTACTAAAAATAAGAATGAAATGATAATTTTTAAACGATATAAGCCATTTTCACAAATGGATGCTTTATTATTTTTTTCTTATTTCGATATTAAAATTAACTTTAAAAACTTATTATCTCAACTTACATCTTAATTATTTCAAAATAAGATAATAAGTCAAAAATATTCAAATTAATAATATTTTAATAAACATATTATTACTAAAATATTTACTTGCTATACATTGACAAAAAATTGTTTTATTAAAAAAAATTGAAAAAAAATTTCCACATTTTTATTTTAAAATTTTTGATAACAGCTATATATTTTCAAAAATGAACGTAGTATTTTTAATATTAAGTATTAAAAAATATTAATAAATTTTTTATATTCTATTTTAATCAGTGTACCGTATATATCCTTTTATTTTAATTTCCAATGCCAAATATGCCAGCAAAATGCTTAAAACTAAATATCGGGAAAAACTAAGTAAGATTCTCTGAGTGTTGGCAAAAAGAAAGTATTATGTTCGTAATGCAATTTGATGATTAATAATTCCTCTAAATAATTCATTAAACATTTTTTTCAATTTTTTACACAATTTTATAAAATCATATTGCTGGATTTTTTTAATTTATTTTTGAACAAATTATATTTTCTGAAAACATTACAAATTAAAAGAGAAGATCTTAGTTCTCAGAGCGAAAACCAAATTCTTATTTAAAAAACTGCCCGGCAATTGTCGTGCTTCGACAGATTTACGACTCAAATTGTCACTCTGTTCCCTGGGACACACGATTCCTCGTATTTCGGGTGGTATGATTGTTAAAAAGCGGGGTAGATTACCCCCCGCTGTTACTGCTCGGGGGAAAGCAAAACACACCATGCCGGTTTAGGAACGTCCTGACAATTTCTTCTCTTGTAAATTGTGTTCAACCTTTATTTTGACCGCCGCCGTTTTAAGAACAAACTTGCGCTAGACGGCCGACGCTCCATGGGTTAATTTCTAAATGTTGTATAAAGAAAATACATATTTAGCAGTTGATATATTCAGTTTTCTTCCTTCGTATTTTTTTCTTGTGTTTTCATTTAGTCAGATTGACTCTAAGGCATAAAATAGTGTTGAAAAATATATTTTTAAAAAAAATATTGGGTTTTGCTGCTACGATAAAGTAAGTTTCTTGAGCTAATGTTGACATTAGTTTCGAATGCCTGTTCTGAACATATCGTAAATTTTATTTTTAGATGTATCTTTTGTTTGTACAGAGTATTATTCCTATAATATACTACATACATGAAATATGAAATAAAGAACCTTCATATATTATTTTTTGCATGAATACAAAAAAAAAAAAGAAAAAGAAAGCCCGAACCTTCATTATTCGCTTGGTAGTTATAAAAACATGAAGCAGAGCTGGGATAATAACAAGACATCATTTACTCTCATGAAATATTTATTGCTAATTTAGTTGATATCATAATATGATTTTTTCCCTAAATACTTATTATGATATTCCTCATTGTAATCGTAAATCATACTGTCTCATAATGCAAATATCACATTATCAAATTAGAAAAATGATGTTCAGAATTCATGAATCTCATATACATTTGAACTGATATTATAGCAGGTATATTTGTATAATTAATTTTTTTTTTATATTTAAAAAAAAGTTTATTACTTTATTTTATTATATTTATAAGGTCAAGCAATTTTTTAATTAAATTAATATAAACTGAAAATGATAATATTATAATATGTTTATATGATAATATTTATAGATCTACTTATTACCTTTAAATAGCCAATTGCAATTAACATAGTGAAAAATTCATTCGAAATGCTCTACAGGGTTAATCATTGAATTTAGAGCCATTAAATCTGAAGCATATTCTTTACTTAAGTAATACGTGCTTCTTAAATTTTCTTCAAAATTTTATTAATATTTATTTAAAATTATTCAATTGTTTAAAGCCCTTTCGTAAAATTTTCTATCATTATATAGCGCATAAATAATTTTTATATAGTTTTACTTTTAAAAAAACTCTAAAAAAATTAACTGATCGATTTTATAAATATAATTCTTTTTTCTAATTTTAATCAATTTTATATTTACTCATTAATGTAATTTACAACAATTTTTTTTCATGTTCACTCGTTTATTCATATATATTCTGTAGCATTTTCAAATAAAAACTTATTTTTGCATGCAAGCTATATCGGTTGTATAAATAAAGCTATTTTTTTAAATAAAATAAAAATAGGTCAATTAAAAATTAAACGATATTAATATTTAAAGACTTGAATGAGAAGCAAGATACTTTTCAAAGTATATTCCTATGTTGTGTCCAATGGTGCTTAAAGTTGAATATAAAAACATAGTTATCTTGCGATGCAGCAAATTTGAACAATGTGCAAATTGTTTTATTACATAAACCCTTTTAAATGAATCTAATTTAAATAATTGAGTACTTGGCAATTTTCAGAAGTTTCTATGAAATTCTTTACATCTTTTTTGTTATGCATGTTCCAATTTATATCTAAGCCAATTCCATGAATTTGCAAATATAAAAATGAATTCGGCGAGTGTCTTTGAAAACTTATTATATATTAAAATATGATTGAAGATGATACTCATTCTTTCTTCAGTTCTATTTTTGTATAAAAGAAGGAGAAATATTTAGTTTTTTGATGCAGTTGGTTACCAAAGACAATAAAAAAATGTTTACTATTTCTTCCACAACTTTCTTGTATGCTATGACGATAGAGCATACTTTTACGGTTACGTCCTTAAAAATGTTTTGAGAGCAGTGATAAAGAAAGAGACAACAAATGAAACAGTACCCAAATCAAAATAAATCCCCAAGCGTGAGCTCCCTCTTTCAAAAAGAATTCTGTGTGGTCTGACTCAATTTGCAAATTTCATGTTTCGTAATTTTGTGATTATGCATTGAAGAGCCAGAAAAACGTGTAAAGCAGATCTATGTAAATAATGGAGGTGCTCAATCGATTATCGTAACCCGATGCTGTTGACAGTGAATATAGAAGACATCAGCTGTCTGAGGAAGCTATTAGGTCTATTCTTACTGTTATAATGGCAGGTTATAAAGTGTAAGTTACTTTTAACGGTTACTATTCGTCGGCACAAGGGAGATGGAGCACAGTATTTATGAAATAGAGATGAAATTTGAATTTTCGAGCTCGGTCATTTCTTGTATTTACCGTGAATACCAGATTTCGGGTAAAACTTCACATCTCAACCAACGGTACAGCTTGAAAAAGGTCTTAATAGAATGGGATCTTCTACGCAACGTAAACAAATTTATATTAAATTTCGCAGCCGCAAACCACCTCGTGTACCATTGGTCACTCAGCGATAAAAAAAAACTCTGAACCTGACCTGGGCTAGTAAGGTAGCTCTTAAGACTCTTAATGATTGGAAAAACGTTGTCTGGTTTGATGAGTCACATTTCCTAGGGTGTATGGCTGTGTACGGGTGTGGAGAAAACCCCACCGATTCATGGATCTCTCCTGCCTACAAGGAACTGTCCTAGCAGGTGGTGGCAGTGTGAGATTTTATTAGATGTCAATCTAATAAAACGAATTTCCAAGCAATCCCAGATGATTTATTATAAAGTTTTATAGAAATTTGCTTAAAATAGGTAATTTGAAAACGTTTGCAGGAATGATGTGATTCTTTATGATAACTTTTAACTGTTTTTCCTGTACATTATATTAATTATTAATATACATTTTATGAATTTTTAATTAGTTTAATCTCAACATTTTTATCTAGCATGAATATTGTTTTTAACTGAATTGTTTAATGAATTCCTTTTCTCAAAGGTGGTGGATACTTTCAGTTAAATTGGAGGAGTCATTGGCATTTGGTTGGGAATTTCTTCAGTTCAAATTGCTGATGCATTTGAATCTGTTTTCCTGATTGGAAGATATTTCTTCAGAAAGGGATGTGGAGCCTGTTCAAGAAAATTCAAGAAATCAAGTGAAGCTGAATCTCTATCATACTTATGGCATAATTCAATTAATCCTTTAATATGGATGTAACTATATCCGTTTATGTTGCGAAATGCAAAAAAATTCAGTTTAAGGTATTCGACACTTTAAAAACAACAATTTTTGTACTAAGTGATATTTAAAAAAAAATTGCGTATACCAGTTTTTGAGCTGAGCAAAGCAGCTTTGGTTTTATCTCTCCGCTAATTAGAAGTCATATTAATATTTATGCAATGATCGGTAAACCGGAATTGGACGTGTAAATAGCTGGAAGTTCTGATTAATGAGGCCAAAAACATGCTAAAAATTTGTATAAACACAAATTAAATTTTAAGCGCGGAGTTTTTTTTTTTTTTTTTTTTTTTTTTTTTTTTCATTACAAAATGCCACTGATAATTTCATCGATGTTTTGTGGAAATGTGTACCTAAAGAGGTCTTTCGTAAGCTCTAAACCCTCAGATTAGGGGCATTTATGTCTGTAATATCTTTTAATGAAGGTTTTTTAGGATTATTGAGTATTTTTAAGGCTATTGGAATGTATCATAGTGCAAATATAGTTAGATTATTTTTTCTGAACTCTGCGAGAACAATATATATGAATCTAGGTTACATTCACTGCTAAATGCCAAAATCTCCAGAAAAAAAAATGTAATTGAAATATTAGAAATTGAGGAAGAAAAGGTATTAATCTATAAATGTGAATAATTTTGAATATGTTCGCACATAATTTATTATTAAAACATGTTATAATATGTTTTAAATGCATTTTTCTCAAAATTGAATTATTATTTTTTTTCTCACTTCAAATCAAATAACTCAAAATATAATTATCATATTGCTTTAAAATTTGGTGTACTTTGCCACATACATTTTTCTAGAGATTGAATTAAAATAATTCAGATTGAATGAATGTGTTTTTTTTTATTTATTTTACAGCCTATTTTTTGAATAATAACGTCATAAATTTACTAAACATTTCATGATAAATTTTGATTGATTTTAAAATTTTTACTTATTATTATAATCATAAGATTGTAGTTCATTTCCTAGAGTAAAATATGTAGTTTATTTTGGTATGAAATTTGTTCTGTTATGCTGACAGTTTTTGGTGTAGCCAACTTGAAGTTTTTAGAGATCTGATTATTTTACTCTATTAAATACTGATTTAAAAAAAAGTTTTAATGTTTATTTCAAATACTTGAAATCATATTACTAATTTTGAATAGTCTCTAGTACAGAAATATGATTAAGTATGTGTGTACACCATTCGCACCTCTGAAAAAGTGCTCCGAACGCGTTCGGATACCTTAAATGTAAATAAATGTATGAAAATTCAGAAAAATATCTCCTGGTATATGTTCGAAGGGGATTCCTCATATTCATAAGTGCAGTAAGTCCAAGTACCTCCTTTTTGTGCTTGCACTTACTGTTTTCGATCATCGTTGCGAGATATTCTGGGACACTTGCAACCGTATAGGCTTTGACCTCTCATACTACTGCTGTCACTTTACATTAAAAAATTGCTTTGACTTGCTGTTCTCCCAGTCCAGTATTAGATTTTCAATGAAAA
This sequence comes from Argiope argentata, assembly GCA_026289955.1. Lineage (NCBI taxonomy): Eukaryota > Metazoa > Arthropoda > Arachnida > Araneae > Araneidae > Argiope > Argiope argentata. The sequence goes on along the minus strand of JAOUZG010002013.1, from coordinate 40 downwards.
AAATAACACATTATTTCATTTTTGATCTTTTTTCCCTGTA
>JAOUZG010001994.1:6754-27266 GCA_026289955.1 Argiope argentata | reverse complement strand
TTTTTTTTTTTTTTTTTTTTTTTTTTTTTTTTTTTTTTTGTTTTAATATTATATCTTTAAAATATTTTTTTTTTAAAAAGAGGTTAACAGGCTGCGAAATTTGAATAGTCTGTTTGGATGGCGGGTTGTAAATTAATGATGACAATTTCTGATTCCAAGAATAAGAAAAAACAAATTGGTTTCCTTCATTCATTCTTGGAACTTTTCATCTGAATTTATAACGAAGGGTAATACGAAGTTTCCTATTTCATAAAGACAATATTATAAATTCCGGCGTCCTGGTCAAAGGGCAGCCTCCCCTCCCCGTGATCCTTTCCCTATCTGTGAGTTGTGTGAAAGACCCCTGTAGAAGAGGTTGTGCTAGCCAGTGTGCGTGATAAGCTGAAAGTCAGAGCTCTGCCCCCGGGTGTCTTTACCCTCAGAAGCCACCTTTCCATGGTAACGACATCATCCGGAATATTTTAAATAAGTCATTTTCGGGGGAAAAAAATTCCAAAAATGTGTGGTTATTAATTATTATTATTAATCAGATTTTAAAAGAATTTCTGTTTATTTCACTTTGATTAATGCAGTTGTTTTTTAAAAGTTTTATTTTTAAAAGCAACAATAAAAAGACACAGCTGAGTTATTTTTACTGAGAGAAACGATTTCTATTTGAAATAATTCCAATGGAAGGAAACGAATTTCAAAAGCATTAAAAATTTTTTTGAAAAGGTTTCAAAAGTAAAAGTGTAGAAAAGTTTGAAACTGTCGCCAACGAAAAAGAGAAAAAAAGTACTTTAAAAAAGTAATTGAATTTTGAAAAAATAAACCATTTACATACTACAGACACTAGTGACTTTATTACTCTACAGTTAGGTTGATGAAATCTCTTGTAAGAAACAAAATGCGTTGAGGAAATTCATTACATATTGTTAAAGACAGATAAATATTCTTTACGATTCAGCAGTACATTATATTGCTTCGATTCAGTTACAACACAAAAGAAAATGCTAAACTTGCTAAATAAGAAAATGCAAGAACCTGTATAATCTTTTCGGTCCCCCCCCCCCCCAAGATTATAGAGGTCCATTTCGGTTTTTCTAATTTCTCCTAAAGTGATAACCAATTTGAAACTCCCGCTTCAAACATTTCCGAATTTCAAGCGCCCCTTTTCAACTTTTTAAAAAATATATTGCAAAAACGCTGATCATCTATTTCCTTTCGATGAATGATTTAATAACCAAAAAATGAATAAAAGTTGCTCCTTTCAGATGCCGTTTGTAGGGGACTTTCAGACGTGTGTTTCCATTCATTGCGTTTTAAAATAATGTCATTTCGCATAGCTTCACGATTACAATGATACTTTTGTTAATAAGAACTTGTTTTATTTCTATATTATGTATTTTTTAATTGGTTTATTTAACCCATATTGACTATTAAGATACTTTGAAATGTTGTAAGTATATTATAACTCATGTAACATCGAAAGAATTTCAAGATTAATTCCATAAAAGAAAAGAAAAATAGTTTTTTGAGTAGAATGGCTTCGGATATTACTAATAAATAAGTTATTATTATTTTCTGAAAATCATTCAATGAGTCATAATCATCGACGGATAAATCATTTAATGTTATACACTGAAATATCATAATATTAGAATATATAGTGATAGTGGATATAATATTTATATTCGGAGCAATATAATCGATGCCCATTATCCTAATCTTGAATAACCAGCTAATTATGAACGATTTTATCCCACCCGTTTGAAATTTTTTTGAGGCTTACAGAAAAATTTTTCTATAATATTTGAACGTTTAGGAGCATTAGCGTTAAAAGAAAGTTTTAACATGTTAAAGCTAAAATATAAAATATTTTTTTAATGAACTCGCCTGTTCGAAAAGTTTTGATCTATTTCAACAAACAAAATGATGTAAAGCGCAGCAACCTTTTCTCTCCTTCAAATAATGTCACTAAGTAAAATGTTGCAGCACTGAAATTCCTTCTCAACTATGCTTACAAATCAGCTGCCCCACAGCAGCAACAGTTTCCGAAAAAGAAATCGATTGTAGCTTCCATCAATGCATTTCTCATGTCACCGGCTCTTTGGCATTGGACGGGGAATAGATTGCACCGGAAATGGGATTATACACCTTGACGGTCTAGTGAAGATAATACACGAGACAACGTCAAATAATCAATAAACATTGAGCAAAATACATGGAAATGAGGAAGGGCTAATATTCTTTTCCCATCGTGCGATTATTCCAAAAAGCTGATGGAATTCAAGTAACTTTCTGGAATGGCATAGGTTTATTGACTGAAATGTTCTATAAGCCGTTTTAGCATTTGATAATCATTGAAAATCCTCATTCAACCTAATCATTCAAATGACGATTTCTAAGGCCTGAAAGTACATCTGTAATTGATTTATATGAACAAAGTTCTTGCATCTGATTAGTTGAAAATTAATTTGAAATGCTTCTTGAAGGATTTAATACATAGCAATATTTGAAAAAGAAGTTTTCACTTTAGGGACTTCCTTTTGTTTGGATTTTCTAGTGGAAAATCCTAACAAAAGGAATCACTGATTGGGTTGGTAATCTAAGTATTCAAAATTTCAATTACAAAAACATTTACCAACTGTTTGATATTTACGACGGATGTCAAGGTATATTTTAATTCAGTATCAAATTTATTTCAAAATTGTAAATTCATTAAATATTTATAAAAATATATTAAATCTATTGACACAGAATTAACTGGAATATATAAGTTATTAGAAATATATAGTTTCAATTTCCATTATACATTCGCTTTTAAAAACGTGACACCATCTATTACATTGCAAAAATCTTTTTATTCACTTAACATTTGCCAATCATTTTTTATGAACAAGTATTAAATAAAATAATAATAAATTGCAATTTATTTTACGATGCAAATTATTTTCTGTAAAACTACAAAGTCGTTCCCAATACTATTCATTTGATAACGTCTTTTCTTTGAAGTCCTACGTCTAATATATTTGGGTTAAACCAGTGAATGATAAAGGTATTTTATGTTAAAAAAAAGAAGAAAAAGTATTCATGGTCATAGGATGTCGAAAAAATGAGTACATACTGAATAAATATTACTCATACGATTAATAACACTGCAATTCAAAGTTTCATTGTTCAAATTAATTTGTAAAAAACCAGAATTTTGTCTGTTTTCAGAAATGAATTGGTAACCATTATTGACCAGGTGATGCTCATGAAATCAAACAATGGAATTGCAACTGGTGCTACTCTCGTCATTTGAAATTCGGAAATTCTCGTCCTTTGAAATATTCATTAAGAGAGATAGAAAGAACAGTACCTGGACTACAATCAATGTTTGAAATTTAATGAAATTATTTTTCAAAATTTTAGTGTAGTGTCTTGGTAGAAAGGACTTTAAAAGGAATTAATTTTTAAAAACTTTTTATAGAAAGAAAGAAGTCTTAAGCCAAGTAATAAGCAGTTGAATTTTTTTAGATTTTGGGTACATTTTTTATAATTGGCGAATATTATATGTAATATTATATGTATTATATGTAATGTATAATATGTATTATATGTAATGTATAACATGTATTATATGTAATGTATAATATGTATTATATGTAATATGTATTTAATGTATTATATGTAAGGTAAATATATAAATCAAATATTTTTAATTATAAGGAGTTAATAAACAGAATGATATAATTATGGAAACGATGAGGAATACAAAAAGACACTACAATCGATTATTTCCATCAAAACATTTGAATAACACAATATGCATTGCATTTGATCTTGGAGAATTAACCAATATCGAATCAGCAAAATGTCTTTCAATGATTTTGGTGTCAAAAAAAGTCCTTCTAAATTAGTGAATGAAGACTTCGACTATATTTATTTCGTAAATATTTCCTTTTTCAATTTAACTTTTAGCTGTCTTTCAAAAAAGAATTACTCAAATTTACAAAAAGCAAATTATAGAATTACTGAAATGTAAAATACTCAGATGAAAACGACAGAATGTACAAGTCTATTTCTTTTAAAAAAATCATTACAGCGACGTTTAAAGTAAGCTGCGCAAATTTGAAACGTTTCCAAAACGGCACGCTAGATATTAAGAATGGCGTAAAACATAAAGCAATCGAACATATTATTTAACAAAAAATTCCATGACAAAAAAATCATCAGCCTATTGGAGCTGTTTTTGTGGTATGGAATTGTCTGCGTAGAAAATATGAACAACTGAAATTTCTACTCTGATTTTCATCCCTTCATCAATGAATTCAAATACAAATTTCCATTGGTTGACACTGTTACTCAAAATGCAACGGGATTGCTTTTCAGACGGCGCTTAACAATTCAAAAGTTTTCAGGTATATCTTAGGAGCTTGCTGAATGTGAGTTTTTATCCTTGTTGAGTATAAAATGATTTCTCATTGAAATATATTAACACTTCTGCTTAATGAGGTATTTCCGAATCTTTTTATTATCTGAATAGTTATAAAACCTTGAACTTTTCTTTTGGGATAAAGCCGAAGACTCAGATATTTATAATGAGAACTTGTATAGTTCGATTACTCCTTCTCTTCTCTGTAGCCATTTTATTTTTTAAACGTAGTGGATTTTTTTTTTAAGTATTTGTTCAGGAATTTTGTCGATGCGTTCTTTTGTACGAACTCAGCTCAGAAAATCAGTCCAATTTGCAGACATTAGTACCCAAGAATCTACTTGTAAATGCTCTTCCGTGATGACATTTTTTACTTCCATCTTAAATATTAATCCAAACTTTTACTTATGAGCAAATCTTCAACATAAAAGATTTTTAATCGTTATTCTTTTTGCTTCCATCTTTAAAATAAATCTTTTTTTTCTTTTCCAAAAAGAAATCGACCGCACTATAAAAAGCTGTCAACTGCAAAATCAGAGAGCTAATTCTATACCAAAAGATTAAACATTTCCTGAAGTGTTTTTTTTTTGAAGAATTGCAGTATTTAGTAACTGCTCTGAATAAGCCTGTTTCAGCCTTAATAGCTTTGCTGTAGCTATTTATAAATTGTGTACATCAAAGTGTACATCAATTGTGTACATTACATCAAAGCTCTTCATTTTAAGTAAAGGAAAAATAAAATGTTATCACTTTATATGGTTTAAATGCTCGATTTTTTAATTGTTCGTTTTGGAAGCTTTCTTTTCAGTTTTCATTTCTTTCTTTTTCTGTTCCTTGCATTAAGCGTATGCCTAGTAATTCATATATTCTTTGTATCTTCAGAAATTTGCCCCATTAGAATCTCTTTAATGGTTGATGGAAATTTCAGCGATCATGTTTTAATCGAAATTTCCTCTCCGATTTGAATGCAATTTGAGGTTTAAATTTAAAAATGTATTATTTGTCAAATACAAGCAAAGAGAGATCTATTTAAATAAACTTCCTTTGTAAAATTAATTGAATTCCTTTGAACTAAGGGAATTTGTTTTTCTTTCTTTCAGTAGATACATTTGTTACTACTTTATTGTGACACAATCAGAGTTTAAAATGTTCTTTGCTTTTTATATGGCCGTATAAAACTTTTATTTAAAATTCAATTCATATTCGAAAATCGATGTGATTCGTGACTAATATCTATACTTCCAACGATATTTATTCAACCAAAAAGAGAAAAAATACCTGTAATAGTTCAGAGGGAATAATTGCATTGAAGATGAAATTAAAATTACTCTTGGCAGAGTGAGAAAAATAGGCAAAAATCAAAAATAAGCGACAGAAACATTGTATTTATGTTCAAAAATAAAGATACAATTGTTTCGATGAAACAAAGATGGTTTGAAATTAAATAAAATGGCTTTTCTTGTAACTATGAATGAATTTCACAAGAATTTTATTGTCACTTCAACTAAGTATGAGCTATTATAAAACTCAAAATGAATTACGTTTATATTCAAAGATTTTTCACTCAACTAAGGTTCATTTTTCTCAAATCTCTTTGATTTTAAATAATGTAAAATTTTTATATATTTTGCAGTTAAAGGATTATCATCATAAAAGTTAATTTTTTTAAAATTCGGATAAACATATTATACACTAAGAAAATTTTCTTTAAAATTACAGAATATGCAATACAAATTGATTTAAAATTCACTACAATTTTTTGGTAAATATTATTAATAAGCACTTTCACCATTTCAAAGAAATTCAATGAAATTTAAAACGAAACAAGTTTAAAAAATCCTGCCCCAATTTTTTTTCTTTAATTTTAGTTAAATAAGAATGTATTAGTTCTAGCTTGGCTGTCACAGTTCTATGTGTTGACTTCATAATTGTTTCATTAGTATGATGAAGGTTAATTTGAATTATGGATCAATAAAATATAATATTTAGTATTTTTTAAAAAAAAGCTCAAACTGAAATTGAACATAAAAACATTCTTATACAAAAAATGTCATTGCTGAGTATCTATTTCACAATAGCTGAATCATTCGTATCGTGAAGTCTAATTTAAATATTCTACCGATAAGTTTGTTAATTCAGTATATACGTAAAAATAAAACTGGCAATAAAAATGTTTATTGAGACAATTTGTCGATTTCATAACTATTTAGTAATCTGTATTAAAATATCTAATTATAAAAACTAAAATAAAATTTTGTTTATTTAGTATTATTTAACGAGAAGTTAAATAAAACTCCCATCAAGCAATTACATTTTTATTAAAAATATTAAACTGGTTGTTTTCCAAGATGAGTTTTAGAGGATCAGAAAGATGGAGTGAAACATTTTTAAGAAGATCAGTTTCATTTTGATCGATTAAATTCTATAATGGAAATAAAAATTATCTATTTTTGATTCTATATTTTCAGGAAATTTAGCATGTAATTCTTAAAGCAGCTGCATTTAAACTGTCAATTGATTTGCTCATGAAAAGCATAGAACTCAATGAATAAGATAACAGTCCATTATCGTTTTGTAAGCGTCTGTTGTTGGGGTACGTTTCCTAATCGCATTAAGGGCATTTCTTTCCGGGACAGGCAGCAGCACGCGGCCTGACAGTCGCCCTAATTGGAGTGGAGGGGGTAATCCAGTTAGGTGCCGCTGTTTTGAATGAGTTCTTCTCTCTTTGTAGCTGAGCATGACAGCTTACCCGAGAATTGCCGAGGACAACCTGCACGTCGCTCTGGAATACTCTTACTTGAATCAGGGCCCGCTCGATGGCAACTGTGCCATGGACTTTCAGCCGAGTTGCCAGCTGCCCTACGGAGACATGGGACCTTGTAGTGGACAAACCTACAGGTATTCTTCTTCGCCAATGGCAAGATCGTATTCGGCCCCCCCGTCCGCATCCATGTCGAGCCCGTCCACAGCATGCGGCATCATGCCGTCCAGGCCGCGGCATCACCTTCATCCCGAGCATCCGTCGAGCATGGTCCACCATGGACCGACGGCACATTTCCCCGGCCTTTCAGGTGAGACTTTTTCATACTATTCTATATTAAAAGGATATATTCGGTCCTAAAAGATTCGGAAGTGCAGACACTCGTTCAAATGGATGACAGTTTTTTTTTTTTTTATATTTCACTCGAAGCAAGCGTTTTATTATTCATGCGTCAACAATCCTTTTTTTAAATTCAAAATCTCTTTTAAGAAATATTTTCCCTTCGTTTTCACATGAATTAAGGCTATTTGCTATTTTTTCTGGTTTTGAGCAATTATAGAAGAAAGAAACGAAGTAAATTAGTTCTTCAGTGCTTGGAAGTATCAGTAAATTTTGGACTTATTGCTTAGAATGAAAATGCATTGAATAAATACATCGGTTATTATTTTCCGCCAAAGATTATGAGCAAAAACCCGATGAATTCAAAGCAAAACATTAAAGACAGCTCTAAAAGCAACAGCCTGCAAGTGAAATAGTCACATGTTTTTAGGTTCTTTTATAAAATAACATAGTAAAAAAACATCAAATTTCTCAGTATAATTATTTTCAAGATTTCTTTCTATATACCTGAATGACTGAAATCAATTATTTTAAAAGACGCTTTACATTTTCTTCGAGACTTAACATAAATGAGATTTCCTTTTAAAAAGCAACGTAATAAGTAAATAAAGTATTTCTAAAATTACATTTCTAAGAGGAGAGAGATATTTCGAGAAATCCTCCTCTCTCTATATATATTAGAAATGTCGATGTCTTTCAACTTTATTTCCAGAACCTACCTTAGCTTGATGCTATACTATCAAAGGTAATTGATAAATATACTTAAAAAAATTAGGTTTCTGAATATTGAAAATTAAAAATCTACATTTCGAATCTTGTCAAGACAGTAAATATTTTCAGCTATAGAGTTTAGTTGATTTTTACATAATATTTCAGCAAAAAATTGCTTATTTGTAAACTTCCTTTTGATTATAAAATGTTTTGAAATCCTATCCATATGAATATGTTTAGGTAAACAAGTTTTAGATTAATAGGCTTTTGACAGATAAATATATTTTTAAAAAATTAAATGATGTTTAGGAAGAAACTTTCATAGACACAAAATTTTAGTTTAAATTTTATGAATGGTAAATACTATTCATAATTTAATTTATTTTAATTGATATTCCCGCTGAAATACAAATTACTTTGCTTTTAAGTGAATTCAGCCTTATTCAACTGCATCTTTTTTCTAATATTGAAACTTTCAACCGTCGCAAACATCTTATCGAATTTATCTAATAATTTATACCAATGTAAGGAGAAAAAGATATGGTTTATTTATTTTGCATAGAATATCAGAAATTTTTATTCCTATTTGAAAGCAAATAAATAACATGTAAAAAAAAAGCACATTCCTGATTCCCTGTTTGCGTTAATGCTAGCAGAGCTCAAATTTATAAAATTAAATTGGATTAGTTCACATTCGTCGATAATTCTAATTTTTCTTTGGTCTCTTCAAGTTTCTGTTGTTACAGTTAAGGTATCATTCTATAATTCGAGTGTAGTTTTCGCTTTAAATAACTGAAGTAAAAATTTAGGAAAATAATTTTACCCCCCAACTGTGCTCGTGAGCTGAATACCGTTTATAAGTCCCCCAAGATCATATAAGAATTTCTGAGAGTCATTAATTCTCTACTGTTGTGCAAATGTATTGAGACAAAAAAGAAATAAAGATTGTCAATTTGAATTCTAAAAACTTGTAATATATCAGGTACAAATTGCACAATTAATGTTGAAAATTAATTGCTGTTTTTAAAATCATTACTAATTTATTCAGAGAAATTTTATTTAATTCTTAAAACTTATTATACTGCATTATTAAAGTATAGCATATTAAACCTGCATTTGAAGGATATAAAGTGTTTTTCAAACAGTTTCAATTTTTTAAAGAAAATATCAGATTTTAGAGTGCATAGAATCTACATAAAAACATTTAACTAATTAGTAAATAAATATTTGATATCTCAAGACTCGAAAGCATGGACATTTTTATACATAAATTTGATAATTTAAATATCATTACACACAAATTCATTCGTTTTACTTACGTTGATTCTTCTATTATTCGCGACAGAAAGAAAGTGCAAAGAAATGGAAGCTTTCAGTCTTTTCGATTGTTAAAATATGTTCGTTGCACAGACAAGAACTAATGCAGTAAATGAAAAAAAAAAAAAAAAACTTAAAAAAAAACCAGAAAAAGAATTAATTTTTTTTTTACATATATAGATTTTGCATCTTAAACATGTAGGTATTTTAAATAAAACAGTTTCAAGTAAGAATAATTTTTTATTTGCCGGGAACATCTTAATCTAAATCCCCCGAAAATAATGGAATATTAACTATATTTTAGAAGGGGAGGTTATTAGAAAGAGAATGTTTTGCACTCAGATGAAAAGCCTCGAATTTATAATTTAAATTTTTTTTCTGTTTATAATATCTTAGCGAATTTTCATTAAATTAATTGCCTTAATTGAAAATGATCATCTGTGTTAATGTTAAATGTTATTTTTAGAAAAATGTTATTTTTAGTCGGAATTTATTTTTTTAGTTAGAAAGATAAAGCATTCTACATTTGATAAAAAAATGCTATAAAATAATATGTTTATGATATCAAAATTGGAAAAAATTCGCAGATACAGTATTTTTAACATCCTTTCGGGATAATAGAAAAAAAAGAAAGATTTATGAAGTTTTAATTTTTAGTTATCGCTAGACTGTCTTATCTCCTTCCTATTTACAGAAAAAAACGTAATAACTTTACAAGAATTTTTTTTTATTATTATTAAAATGGCTGGAAATAAGGGAAAACAAATTTTGTAGTTAAATGTGGTTTAAACAAGAGATTTTAAGTAAAAACTAATAGCAACTAAAAATTATACAATTTCACAGAATATGTTATACCACAGAGATTACATGTTTTCCTGCAGAAATATCCCACAAAGTCAATGCATTTTTAATTTATTTGTGCAAAATGCCAGTCGGAAACTTATATTTTTGCTTCTCAATCTCTTTTCAATACAGTTAATTCTTCAGAGGAATCGTTTTTCTTCGTTTTATTAAATATTTATAATGCCCATTCACTCAAGAATGTCGACAATTCGGTAAATTGAGCAAATTTGTATTTTAAGTATCGTCCTTTTCACAAGCAAATCAATATTAGCAGTAACTTTTCATGTTTTTGAGCTCCAGCTGTTAGAACCAGACCAGATAGAAAGCTCTGATGGAATAAATGACAATAACACTGAAATGGGGGATTTACACAACAAATATATCTATCACTGTTTTGCAATGCCTTCTAGGTAAAAATAGTCCTTAATTTCATTAAAAGATTTAGCATAGCAACTTTATTGCGCCATGGTATTGAGCTCGATAATTTTTGAAATTTATGGAATTTTATAGCTTGAATATACAAAAGAATGTCCATGCGTTTGAACATAAAGAGTAAAGGAAAGGTATTACACCAATCTTCCGAAAATATGGTATACATTATTTCTGACCGAATATATGACTATTAGATGAAATTACCGTATAAGTTAAAGTTTACTGTTCATGTTTGTTCATAAAACTCACCTGACCTTCCAGGGAACGCATTATATTTGCTGACTTCATTTGAATTCAACTGCAACATTCTTAAAAGACCACCTCGCAACTTTCTTATAAGATCAACCTTCTTAAAAACCTTAAAGGCTTGGCCATTGTGGTTAAGCTTTCAATCTTTCTCCATGTGAAATAATCTTTGAAATGTACCAATGTCAGCTAATTGCTTTGATAAAGTATTTCTTTTAAGCAATCTAACACGAATTGAATCAGAATTTTCCATATTTTTTTAAAATTAAGTTTGTTAATTTATTTTACACAAAGTATACAGTATTATATATATATATTGCAATAAAAACTTTTCATTCAATCAAAAAAGTATACATGCCAATTAAAATCTGTTATTTTTCAAAAACTGTTCGAAATATTACCAAGCTTTTCGCCTGCTTCAATTATTTTCAATGTGTTTGAAAATTTATACATGCATTGTAGAGTATTTGTTTAAAAAAATCAATCGCAGAAGAATTTAAGAAATGAAGGCAATTTTTTTTCGTTTGTGCCGAGAAATAAATCATATTTTGTGGGATAAATATTATCATAAGAGAGGACTCATTTTAAAAGACAATAAAATTTACGTAACTGATTTAACATTTCATTGGTTGGATTTTATTGATACTAATAGTGTTTCTTTTTATTTTATCAATTGAATTTGGAAGAAAATTTAAAAAAAGTCCTATTGAAAAGGGCAGGGTGCCTTTTCTATCAACATATAAGAAAGAATTCAAATAAAATTTTCTCATTATCTATCATAAGTGGAATTCCTTCATTTTTCTTTCTGACTGAAAAGAATATTTCTCAACTTTCCGTTAACTATTATCAGAGGGAATACGAATAAGCGTTTTTCGGTGGCTAAGAAAATGTATAGCATAAGTGCAAGAAAAGGTAAAGCACAAATAGTTTTCAAATATTAGACACATTTTGTTGCAATTCCTTGATAATAATTGCTGTAAATTTGACTGTCAATTATGCCAGTCAAATAACCTCAATTATAATCAAAGAACCTATTTTTGAAAAATATATGAGCATTTTCAGTGTGCAAGGGAAGAGTACTTACGTGCGGCGTGTATCCACCACCCTCACTGAAAACATCCAAGCGACTGAGGACCGGCACGGAGCGCCTCAACGAAAACACACTCTTAACTTGGTTAGAGAGGCCAACCCTCCTCCCAAATTAAATAATTGAATCCAGAAGGTTGATTGGGAGTAATCGAATTGCGAGCCCCGCTTATTTCGATCCTTTCCGCTGCCACTGGACCTAATTCGGTTATGCCTCTCGCCAATCGTCGGTTGCCTCGCTGCTTTCGAAACTCTTTTCGATTCAGCGAAAACTCGCATTTCTCATTCCTTGGGTCAAGAGTCTCATTTTCAATTTGAAATAACAGAACAGAATTGAAAAAATATATATTTTTTAAATCATTGAATTGATATTAGAATCACCTGATAAAAATGGAATCGTTCGTGTATTTTATTCTCTGTACAGAGAATGTATCGTAGTCGTCAAACCCGACCTAGGGATTTGGAGGATTTTCCATATCTTTTGGTCTGATAGTAAAATTTTTTATTGAATGTTGTCCGTCTAGGAGCTAGAACAAAAGATTAAAAGGATGGAATTTAGTTTATGGTCTTTACACGAAAATTCTTTTCAACGAAGGAAAGCCTGCTTATATGTACGCAGTAAGTTTGAGAAGAGAGTTTTGGCTATTTTATCCCCAGTATTGTATATGTATCAAATTTTGAATAATCGGAAAAGGATCTGCTCTAAAATGCACCAAATACGCCACATTGCAGCAAAGAATTTGCCTCTTGTAAATGAGCAAATATACAAAGTCTATATATTTATAAAATTTATTTTTTGATTTTAATATTTGGGTAAAACGATAACTTGAGAGAAAAATATTCTTTTTTTTAAGTAAAAAGCAACATATTTTTTATTTACTTGCAACATAATGGATTGAGATATTAAATCTAAATTTTAATATAAAACGAAAATTGAACTGAAATAAAATATAGATAGATAGATAGATAGATAGTAATCAGTTCTCAAATTGAGTAATCGTTTCTGCCTCGTGTTTGCATCCCCTTCAAATTGTATTTAACTTCAACTCTCGTTAGATTTCATAAAGTCGTTGTTGCTGCATTTTCTGTAACGGCGTCAATGCTGAAGAAAAATTTTTGAACTTCTAATATTTTGAGCGAACATAGTTTAAAAGTTAAATTTAATGAAGACTGCTCAATTATTTACTTATATCCTTCGAGAAAAATTTAAAATCTTCCAGAAAAAACAAGTAGTTTAGAAGATTCTATACTTGATGTCTGAAAAAGTAGTAGCAACATCCTAAACTGTTCTCACTCCATATTCAATTAGACGACATAAATATGTCATTGCTATGAAATTTAAATATGAAGAGATTTTCAATGATTATTTGTATTTTAACATCAAATAATATAATTTGCATTTGCACATGATATCAAAGTTAAAGGAATTATTTTTAAAACTTTTAATTCTAAATTTGATTTTTTTATTTTACTTGTTAACATTTTATCTTACCTTTTCATTGATGTTGTTTATCTTAAAGTCTTAATTTAATCTAGAATTCAGAATGTTTCTCCGGCTCCGTACATTTTGTGTGAGTATCCATAAATTCTTCATAATGTACATTTATTTTGACTAATTCAAAGTGAAAACTTTCTCCTTCTTTTTCAAAATTTACGTTTGTTACGTAAATCAAAATTTTGTAATATCTATGTTTTATTTTTATGTCAAGGGCTATATTCTCCGCAATATTTTCAAACAGACAAAACAAAACTCAAATTTCTTATTTTTCTAGAAAAAACTTTAAACATGCTATATCTGAATTTAAGTGCTTATTTTGAAGTTTTACTGTATAGTTTATACATTTTTAAACCCTGTTATCTGTTTATTTAAATTACTTTTTATTTTATTTAAATAATAAACAACGAAATTATTTTAAAAATTTACCATAATTGTTATTATTCATCAAATTTTCCCACTATTATTATTCCTACATTATTTATTAAAATTGTCAACTATTAAAAATAAATACTCCTTGGCATTTTCAATTGAAAATGTATTGCTTTCAGCATTTTCAGACACAGTTTCTCATAAACTGAATTTTTGAATAAATCAATTTTTTATTATAGTTCTATCAACTTTGAGTTAGCTAAGTTCTACTGCAATTCTTATTACTTAGATTTTTCTTCCTGTTTTTTAAAAGCACAAAACTGGATTCTTTCTTTAGTAAGAAAATTAATAGAAACAGTTGAATTAAAAATGTCTTGAACGAACAATAAATTAAAAGTTTTCCTTTCCTTTTAATCATCAGCTCACCAGAATAGATAAGAAAAGATAGCTATTATCAACAACCATGAATTACGCTTTCTTATTTTTGTTAAAAAATTGAATTTTTCAGATGTTACGTTCGGAATTTAAGAAGTAATTCTATAGATTTGATGTTTGAATTAAATTTTTAATAATAGTTAACTATTTTAATGTTATTTCAGTCATAAGCAGATGAGTTTTGGGAAAATTCTTATATTCACCATGATTTGTTTCAAAGCAAAATGGCAAAATTGAAGCTTGTAAAATAATAATTGCAAAACATTATTTAAAATTTAAAAAAAATATTTGAAATTATAATAAATGATTTTCTAACTTCTAATTGAATAATTAAGAAAAAGGATGACAGTTTTTTGTCCAAAATTTAAACGTTTGCATTTCGAAAAGTGTACTTCTCGCATTATGTTCCTGTCTAATATTTATTGCTGTATTTTGTTTCATATCTATTGCAATAAGATATTCTACATTTATTGCCATATAATGTTCCAATTTTATTACTATATTGTCTATTATTATAACGAAAACTGTTGCTTTTTGAAATTTTGGATTTATGAATCTTTCTCAAAGACATGAAGATATAAAGCCTTCAGCAAATAAGTTATATGATTGTTTATAATAATATTATATCTGGCTATTACAAACAAACTTACCCATTAATTAATCTAGATGTTGTTCTTTGTCCCAACTATATTAAAAATTCATATATTGTACTGATAAGAAAATATTTTATTTCTTTAAAAGATTAAATTTTTTTTCAAAATCTACACAATATTTACTACAAAACAACCAACTTTGCAGTACTAACCGTGATCAACTTCTGTACTCTTCATGTTTTTAGTCCAAACTGCTACTCTTAATTCCCTTAGACTGGACGATGGTGTTTCGGAGATCTTCACATCTACAGCGTGCTGGAGAAGATTCAGCAAATGTTCAATGCCAGTATTCATAAGACAAAGTTTCTTTTATTGTTGTTGTCAATGGGGAAATAAAACGATACCTGGCTGATTACTGGCTATGTGATTTGTTTTGTGTAGAACACGGGTATTCTTCGTGATGATCTTTAGCGCATAATGAGTCTGATTTCTCTTAAGCTCACAAGTGATTTTTGCCTACTAATACGGTTTTCACTCAAAAGTTTTTGACGTAGCAAAATATGACTTGAGTCCCAATTGTACGAGCAAAACGAAAAAGAATAATATCTTCTTAGAAAAGTCAAGTTGACCATTTTGGAAATTCCCAGCTACAAATTACTAAAATGCTTGGTTTCTCCAAATCGAAACCTTTACCGATATTTCTGACTAGGGAAAGAGTTTTTAACCGTTAATCTGACTTAAAATCTGATCTTCTGTTAGACGACGTATTCCAAAAAGCAAACAAAGTTTGAATGACTGGTGAGCCTAATAGTTTAGTTCTTCATTTTACGATATGACATACATTGATGTGGTTTTTATTTTTTTGTATACAAAAAGAAATTTATACGTAGAAAAAGAAATCTCCAAATTTCAATAAATTTCCATCTTTCAGAACTTTTTATTTCTTTCTTACATCCCGAAACAAATTATTTTTGGAATTGCGTCTGTCTGTGACTCAACAGTGCAAATAGCAAGAATGGTATAATTATAGATTTCTGGACGAAATTCATTCAAGTTTGTCTGACCATCAAATAATAGAAATAAATCAAAGTTTATATGCACGTGAACTATATAATTCAATAAATTCAACAATTTCAACTAAGAATTTATTACCAGAATTGTAAAAATGCAAACACTTTAGACATCTGATTGACTATCTGTCGATCAATTTGTTCCTGTACAAGCGAACATCGAACGCGATAATTCAACAACGCATGAAAAATGCAGAATTTTCGGTGTTGTTACCAAATGCATTTCGCTTTGCAATTCAATCTAAGTTTGAGGATGAGAACAGTTCTTTTGAACAGTTGAAAAAATACAGGAAGGCCACAATAAAGAAGATTTATTATTTTAAAGAAAGGCAGAACAACCATCCTTCCTACGTCTTAGTCACGCTATTGCGAGGGCATAAAAACACCGACAAATTTAAATTATCAAGTCTGAATGTACAGTGGTTCATTTCCATGATTCTAGAATAATTGATTATACAATTAGACTTTCCTTTCAAAAGAAAGTATGGTTGTCGTAGAATAAGTAATTTCTAAAGTTGCTAATAAATCGAAATGAAAATAATGTCCCAAAAATGTGTTTTGTTTTACTAACTCTCATGGTCATCTGCAAAAAAATAATGAAAAATATTAAGTAATTATGAAAAGGATGTCTTATCGAAGTTTGATTAAAAATAATGATAATGAAAAACAGGAAATTCTTCTCTTAATTCTCTCTCGAAAACAGTGACTGTATTCATTTCCATCTTGAAATATCATATTCAACTTATCACCAAAAACCTTTACTCTCATGACTAAATAAATAACTTACTTCGAAATGAAGATTGCCATCCCTTCTAAGACTTTAAGAAGTTCACAAATTTTGCCATATTTGGGAAATCAAAAGTAAATCAAGGTTTTATTAAAGAAAGAAATTTTGATGATTTAACCTTTATTTGTCCTTACAGAAGTCAAACTGTTTTCGGAACGTTCATTCTCTAATTATTTTATATGACAATTTTTCAAAGTAACTGTTGGATTAAATGAGTAGAGGAATGACGACTTTGTGAGAATATTCTAGTGATGACATTTGCCGAAGAGCAACCAATCATTTTTTAAAAGTATTTAAAATTAACATACTGTTCAATATAATATGATTTGCCAATTACCTTTATTTTCAATGGAAAATGGAAGATTAAACCTCACGTAAGTTTTATTGGTGTGTTCTGTACGATCAAAAATAGTTCAAGAACGGTGAAACAAAGGGCTTAGAGAATGTAGATGTTGTTGTTACTTATGGCACTTGCCATGAACAGGCCCCCTGCTGATGCAGCAGCATATTTAAGCCGAAAGGAGAGTCTCTTGTTTTGTAAGTAGCGCATAGCATAGAAGCACACAGAAGAACAACCATGCCCCCGAAACGGGACCCCCAGAACACGAGCTACCTCTGCGCCAGAAAGTCGGCTTAGAGAATGTAAATATAATATGTAGGTGTAAATATAATAATATAAAAATGAAAAGAATTTATAAATGAAAACGACAAATTCAATCAAGATAAATTATTTTTTATGTAGGTATAATAGACTAATTGTTTGGAAAAAAATCAAAATGTCTTTTCTAATTGTAGTTCCAATTGATTCTATTTCTTTACATGTCAACTCTAGCGTTGCATCCTTTAAAGAAAAAAATTAAGTTTAAAAAGAAAGGTCTCTTGAAGTATTAAATATTAAAATTAATTTTTCTAAAAATAACAAGGATAGGTATGAAAATGATTAAAGTTATTTCAGCATCACAGAAAAAAGGTTGTGCACTATTTCCATCGTTTGTATCTCCCTTCCAATGGATTTAGAGCTTCTAGCAGTAACCTTCTATCGTAACGAAATTGTTTAATGTCTCACTCGCAGAAATTCATCACATTTTTGCATTCTATTCCTTGAACTTGTTCTTTTTTTATTTTTAAGTAGTCTTATAGGTATAGCTAGTCTCTTCGTCTGGTTTTATTAAAAGTTCAAGCATTACATACTGTGCCATCTGTCAATGAATTCCGTGCAGCAGTTCTTCTTTTGTTAGCAAGTTTTTTACAATTTCAGCCTCAGATCTCTTCATAACTCTAAACTTTATATTCGAAACTAATGAGGTTTCCGGTATAAAGTCGAAGATAGCTTCAGATTTCTCCAAATAATAAAATGTTATGAATTTTTAGGGTGCAATATTTTATAGATACTAACGAAGCTGTTAAGGCATCAACATCGAAATTAAATTCAGAAGTTTTGATATCTATTCTGGCCCTCACTTCTATCACAACCCATTAAAAATTATCTCTTTCTACAACATGATTATCTGATTCAGGCAGGTGCATAATAATTTTATTTTTAGACTAAGAAAATATTTTTTAATTTAAATAGACAATGCCATGTAATTTTGTTTCTGAAATTGTTAATCAGTCGGAATTAGAAGGGTAAAATTTTTAACAGCTAAAATGTCATGTTAAATTGGATAATGTCTTCACAGAGATTTTTGCATGTGTAAATTTATACTCTTGGTTAATTTTGTAGAAATCGTAAGTATCAGAGCTTCATCAGAAGAATATCCGCATCTTTTATTCTGTCTATTTTCAAATGATCTCTTTTAATTAGCTCGTTCCGGAAAGTTGTTATTATTCCCATCACATTCGTTAAATCCCTTTTCCCTAATTCTTTGAACTTCAACTGAATAAAATGAGCCCTCCTCTTCCAAATAATTGTTTGGACTCCTTTAGGGGACTCATTTTCCCAGATTGGATTCATTATTTCTTCTCTTTTGGAGCTTAATTGGAAAAATGATTTAAAATGACCACTTTTATCCACTTTCGTGAGTGAAAGAAGTTTCAATAAACATCCCTCTAATTATTATTATTTATTAGAAAATTGTGGTTTTCCTAGCTCAATCATCTTTATTTTAGAAAAAATGTGGCTTAAGAGTTTGATAGATTTCTTTTCTGAATTTCAATATGTTGTATGAGTTTTCTCTTTAAAGACCTCCTCCCTCTTTTTTTTTTTTTTTTTGAAGGGCAGAACTAGTCGAAAAACTGTAACGGAAATTGTTTCAAATTAAGAATCGCATAAAAGTAGTGGAAAAATACAAAAATTTATTTTCCAACCTCAATCTCAACATACAAATGCGTGCAAAATTATGTCGTCCAAAAGTATTATAAACTTACTTTTTTTAAAACAAAATTCATTTTTTGAGTCTAATATTGCTTCGTATATGAAGAAAAACACATTGAATAAAGTGGAAATAAATAGGTAGCTAAAAATAAGTTTTTTAGGTGAAAGTTCTTGCATAATCAATCTGAGTGTAATAGTTCGAGAAGGAAACCACTGCCTTTATGACAGAGTTGAGGAAAATACCGTGTAATTGACGCCTAATTTGGGTTGATTTATTTTCTCTTTCGAATAAAACATTTATTTGAAATAATTTATTAAAATGAGATCGTTTATGTTTGATAAGAGATCTGTATTATTGTGTGATGTCTGTTTATTGAAAGTTACATATAATACGCTTAAAACTCACTACAGTGGTCTCCCCAGTACTCTTTAATAAATATACGAGAGCATTGTAAATCGTATGTCGCTGGAATTCGGTCGACACAAAATCTCATACCAAATTTCATATATTTTAGTTATCGGATTTCGAGTTATTACTTTTCCTTTGAGTTGAGAATTGGTAGAAATCTGCAGTTTAGATGTAAAATCAAAAATTTTATGTAGCTTTATTAGTATAGGAATTATCATGTTATACAATATTCGGACACTCGTGCAGACATACTTCCACCTAATGAATCTCATTTCAAATTCGTTAGAAATCTAAAAATTTGAAATAGAGGATATATACTAAATTTAATCGCTGTAGTTCAAAGCGTTCCTTAACTAACGTGTTAACAACGAGCAGACGGGTATAACACCAAATGTTTGCTTTTCAGACTCAGAGGGAGGCCTGAAACACAGATTTGTCGAAATCTCGAGATCGACGATTACAATATTTCTTCTTTCTGTACTTCTTATATAAGAAGATAAATATTCTAGGATAATTTCTTTTAATTCAATTCAGGCGAATTTTCTCCTCTCAAAATTTCGACATTTCTTGTTATTTATGCTCACTTGCAGTAAATCCTTGGTTATTCTTTCAACTGTTGATAATCTGCAAAATGACACAAATCAAGAAGCAAATCCTTTGCAGAGATTCCAATACATGTGAATTTGATTGTTCACGGTTTTATTCATTTCTTTTTATTTTTTAATAATAAAGCATCCTTTGTTATATTCTTTTGAATTATTTTAATCAAAAATGTACTTTAACGACTGGGAATAATTGAAAGTTTGCTGCAATTGTTTAGCTTAGCATCATTATCTTTTTCCGAATTATCATGCAGATTAAGTGACCACACATATGCGATTTCTGTGAATCGATATATATATA
>JAOUZG010001992.1:0-10264 GCA_026289955.1 Argiope argentata | reverse complement strand
AAAAAAAGATGAAATTCGATCTGTTGTTATTAAAAGGTATATTTTTTTAAATCTATAAAAAATAAATTTATCGTAATGTCATTTCATACACGATATGTTTGGTTAATCCTTGTGGGGTATAAACAAACAAATTCAATGGGTTTCCAACCCTCGAACACGCAACATTGCTAAATCTAAGCCACAAATTGTCATCGTTTGACCTAGTGACTTATTAATAGTCATAGCAAATGCCAAGCGAATTGGAAATTGCAAACGTTTGAATGGGATAGGTGAGTCTGAAGGAATCATTGGGATCCGCAGTAAAAGTACAACTTCATCCTGAAATTTAGTAGCCTCAAGAATACTTCTCATGATTTTTATGACTAATCGCGTGCCATTACATAATTTTGGTGCATTCAAATTTCGAAGCAATATGATAGGTGAGCCAATCTTCAATCTCAAGTTATGTGGTAAAGTTTTACAAATTAACTCTGCATTCAAAAGATATAAATTAAAACATGTTTGTTTTAGGGGATTATAGCCTTTGTTGCTCCATATCCCATAATATTTAAATTCAAGATTCAAGATGTTTGTTTTAAAGCTTATTAATTGGGTTAATAATGTATTCGTTATAAATGCATGTTATCATGAAATAGCAGGGTCGGAAGAAATCAACTTGAGGGCTTTGACAAAGATAATCCTAATACTCCTTTCTTATACTTTGATTGATGTCAAATGTTTGACAGTTAGAGGGAGTTTGTTTTAAATTTTTTAATTACTTTATTTGTTTTATTTTAATTCAAAAGTACTTCAAAATGAATCCGAAAAAAATTGATTAATTAACAATGTTTAATTTTAAATGCATCAAACACTAAAAAAAAAAAGAAAATTGTTTAAAACATATATTCTTTCAGGAATAAAATAAACACATTGAGGGCACATTGGACGATAAAAATGTAAAAAATCGATGACATTTGCGATATCTTTATTTTGATATTTGATTTATATTTAAGCTGTAAGCTATCGTTTGGGAAAAAATTATTTTGATATATTAATTCGTTTGCACAATATCAGCATTTATTTTATAGTTATTAGGATGCCACACCCACTTGTTTCCATTTGGACAGCTGCAGTAAAAACAGTTTCGTTTTCCTCCAAACACTGCTATTCGTAATTCTGATTTTAAGCTGTTGTTTTGCTTTGGCAGATGTTAAAAACTTCTACCTTTTCTTTCTTTTGTTGTTTGTTTTGGTTTGTTCATTCATTCGTCATACATTTCATATTCGAATGGCTCGTTTCAGTTCCTTTGAAATTAGATACCAAAACCGCTCTATTCAGGGTTAAAATTGAAAATTACTTTTACTAACCTTTTTTTTTCTAAATTTTGTTTTTTAAAATTTTAATCAGTTTCCACTACCGAAAGCCTAAAGGACGTCCAAATAAAAGCAGACAAAGTCTGAAAATGTTAAGATATGATGGACAAAGAAATATTTTGATTCATAACCAAGCAATTCTAATGACATTTTGTAAGCTTCTACCAACTAAAATAAACCTGAAATAATGAATTCATCATCTTAAAATTGTATATAATAGTTATATTTTTCTGTGCAATCACTTTAGTATTCTTGTTTGAAGAATATTCTTTGTCATGAATGTCAGGAAAAATTTCTTCAAATCCTTCAAGCAAGTTTTTTTTGTTTTTTTTTTTCATCAAAAATGTGTCTATTATGTGCTAAATATGGTAAAGAATTTCGTTCTGTATTTACTGGTGAAAGGGAAATTACATTAAAAAAAAACCTTTTAAGTGAACAACAAAGTTGTAGAGGCCTTGTTTCCCCTTGTTCCTTCTTGTTTGAAAATATATCAAAATTTGATTGCTGCTTTATTATAACTCAGAAAAAAAAGTTCATTATATAAAATAAAATGTATCTTATAAGCATATATCATATTGTTATCATATAATAACAATGAAATTCAAAAAAATCAGCAGATGTCAAATTAGAAGAAAAACATGAGCTCATAATTTATGAAACAGGTGTATTTTGATTTGCATCAAATTTTTTATTATATTTGTTTATGGTTGCAGATATAGTTTAAAAATGTTATATGAATATAAATTAATCTTTGTATCTAATGAAATGTAATTAAGCAAGTCTAATTTTTATTTGAACTTTTTTTTGATGATGATGATGAAAAAAAGGAGTTGGTTTGGTTTCACCAATAGTATTTCCTTTATATTCTTTGAGAACTCTTACAAAAATATTTTAAATTTATAGATGCATATGTTTCATAAAATAAACAATTCTTTTAATAAAAATGAATATTTAAAAAATTTAAATTATGTCTATTATGTTTCTGGTCTGTAAATGTACATTTAAGTGTATTTTTAGCTTTTTCTCAAAATGAAATTTTGTGATACTCTTCAAATTTTCAAATACTCCATTGCACATTCTATTTTTAGTTACAACTCTGAAACTTTTCTCTTATGCTTTATGAACGTATAATAATATAATTTGCATTTATAGATGAATTATGTATCTTATATATTTTTTTATTGAAGACCTCAAATAATATTATTGCATTGATTTTTTAACATTTTTCAAAAAAAGTCAATAATATCAAGTTTTAAAGGGAAAATCACATTTTGAGTGAATTCAAGCATGCAAAACATCATGAAAATTTCAAAACAATATTTGTGCCTATTAATAAAGATTTACAAATTGACCGTTGGGACAGGTTTGAATGAATACTCTGCGGGAATTAAACAATTTTGCTTTCATAAAGTAGATGTATAGAAGTAATAATATAGATACTGTGAAATAGAAAACTTTATTTTACATTTACTTTTTTAGAAAATGTAATTTATTTCATTTCAAAGAATCATGTGCTGAAAATTACATTTTTCAGGATTTAATTTGCAGCAAAAATTTTAAAAGAATATAAACAGAATCTCGAAAGCATGTTAAGCCGAAAATTGTTAGCATAGGGGGAAAAAAACTGAAGCCTTAATCATATGGCAATTACTTATGACTACAACTTAAAACAACTTTAAAAAAAGATGTACTTAAAAATATATAAAATGAATTGTATCTTATAAGCATGTATCATATTGGCATGATATAATAACAATGAAATGAAAAAAAAAAAAAAAATGCAAAAAATCAACACATGTCAAATTAGAAGAAAAACATGAGGACATAATTTATGCAGCAGGTGTATTTTGATTTGCCTTCAAATTTTTATTATATTTGTTTAAGGCTGCATATATAGTTTAAAAATGTTATATAAATATAAATTAATTTTTGTGGCTAGTGAAATGTTATTAAGAAAGTCTAATTTTTATTTGAACTTTTTTTTTGTTGATGAAAAAAGGGAGTTGGTTTGGTTTCACCAATAGTATTTCCTTTATATTTTTAGAGAACTCTTATAAAAATATTATAAATTTATAGATGTATATATTTCATAAAATAAACTATTCTTTTAATAAACATGAATATTTAATAAATTTAAATTATTTCAATTATGTTTCTGGTCTGTAAATATACATTTAAATGTATTTTTAGCTTTTTCTCAAAATGAAATTTTGTGATACTCTTCAAAATTTCAAATACTCCATGCAGATTCTATTTTTAGTTACAACTCTGAAACTTTTATCTTATGCTTTATGAACATATAATGATATAATTTGCATTTATAGATGAATTATGTATCTTATATATTTTTTTTTATTGAAGACCTCAAATAATATTATTGCATTGATTTTTTAACATTTTTCAAAAAAAGTGAATAATATCAAGTTTTAAAGGGAAAAGCACATTTTGAATTAATTCAAGCATGCAAAATATCATGAAAATTTCAAAACAATATTTGTACCTATTTAAAAATTGGCCGTTTTTCCGGATTTGAATGAATACTCTGCATGAATTAAACAACTTTGCTTTCATGAAGTTGATTTATAAAATTAATAATATGGATGCTGTGAAATAGAAAACTATATTTTGTGTTTACTTTTTTAGAAAATATGTTTATTTATTTCATTTCGAAGAATAGTGTGCTGAAAATGACATTTTTCTGGATTTCAAAGGCAGCAAAAATTTAAAAAAATATATAAACAGAATCTTGAAAACATGTTAAGACGAACTGTTAGTATGGGAAAAAAAAAACTGAAGCCTTATTCATTTGGTAATTACTTATTACTACGACTTAAAATAACTTTAATAAAAAAGATGTACTTAAAAATATATAACAGAAATACTGTTTAATTACAAAAGCAACATAACTAACCTTTTAATAGCGATTATCCGAAGTAAAACAAAACAGCTAACCAATAGTTTTGTCTCCGTTTAAATAAAGCTCTCAACAAAATGCGCATGCGTTAAACTTCATCAACAGAAAAGGCATTTTTTTTCTACATGAGTTGGGCAGGTTAGAAATTTTGAATTTCCTTTATTCTGTTTTATTTTAACTTAAAAGTACTTCAGAATGAACCTGAAAGGTCTATTAATTAACGATGCTTAATTTTAAATGCAATAAATGCAATGTAAATAAAAAAAATCATTTGAAATAATCGATCGGAAACATGTTAAGCCTAACCTCATCACTGTTAGAAAAAAAACCTAAAACCTTACTCATTTCGCGATGGGGGTAGGAAGTTATTTTGGCGGGAAAGTTAGTTTTTAATTGATAATTAAAATTCTACATTTTGTAGTGGACTGAATTGTGAATCTAAACCATTCTCGAATCCACTTGAACACAAACAAAAAATTTCATCAAAATCGGACCAGTCGTTTAGGAGGAGTTCAGTCACATACACACGCACAGAAGAATTTTATATATAAAGATATATATATATATATATATATATACACACACAAAAGTAAGAAGTTCATACAAAAGTAAAAAATAAGCTTTGCAGTTTTGAACTGTTTATAGATGATAAGAATGATATCTTGATATCAAATTATCATCATTGTTTCATCAAATTTGCGCGGCTATGTTGAACAGACTTAGTACACATTAGACGAAAGTAGCAAGGACTAGACTACACTGGATTCCACGATAATTCTATGGCATTGGTTTTGAACCCGGGACCCTTTGGTCATGAAAGATCTTCAGTGCATTAAAGCCTTCAGATTACGATATTTGTAGAAAAGTCATAATAAGAATACTCTTATTCTCATATAGAGTATATTGGTTTTAATGCAAGTATCGTAATCTGAAGGCTTTAATGCACTGAAGATCTTTCATGACCAAAGGGTCCCGGGTTCAAAAACAATGCCATAGAATTATACTCTTATTCTCATATAGAGTATATTGGTTTTAATGCAAATGTATTAGCTCATCTGAGACACGATGAGTATTAAATATCTCTCTTAAGTTCATATAGTTGACAAATAAAGTTTGGAAATATATTTAAATTCTGTTATTCCCGACAAAGATAGTCGTTTGGGTAGTGCCTACAAAAATTACATTTTCCGAATGTGAAAAATAATTAGTTAACTAATTTCAAGAAGATAATATTTTTTTAAAAACTCTTAGTGACAGTTTTATTATTACGGCATATAAGTTGCTTGAGGGAATGAAAAATTCTTATAGCTTTATCATTACCACAGCCAACAATAGCAACAACAATAACAACTAAAATAAGAGAGGAAATCGAAATTATTACAAGCAAACAGTTCTAACCACTGATTAGTCCGTTCGTGTTCTAGCAGCCTTGTATCTTTCATCAATGCCCACAAGAAAATGGTTTATATTAATACAACAATGAACCACATTAAAAAATGCTTGCATCGAAATAAAGAAAAATAATCGAAAATCATTATGTTAAAAAGATTATTGTGTCTGAAGAACGTCCTTGAATATGATGTCTGCTGTAAAAGCCACTTATTTGTGTTATTATTTCTTGACTAATATTTCTCGCATACGCTGTATACTTAGCAGAAGCTTTCGTCTAAAACTCAAACCTAGCACAATATATAGCACATCCTGTTGTATAATATTGTGCGATATTATATGATATTAAACAATACTCTGCAATATTAAATAATATTGAGAATATTGTTCAATATTGTACAATATTTGTGTGCTACTACGGAGCTTCATATT
Source organism: Argiope argentata (assembly GCA_026289955.1). Lineage (NCBI taxonomy): Eukaryota > Metazoa > Arthropoda > Arachnida > Araneae > Araneidae > Argiope > Argiope argentata. Next base: position 4,177 of record JAOUZG010001992.1, on the reverse strand, counting down.
TTAAGGAATATCGACATTTTTTACTTCACCGTTTCCAGAAAAAATTATTATCTTCATTACAAAACATTATCATGTTTATCTTTATTTTTATAACAAAATTATTATCATGTTTCATCCACGTTTCTTAATATGATTTTATTTATATGACAATTACATAGCGAAAGAAAGGAAGTGGATTAAAAGACCAAATTTCATATCTCAGGCTTATTCCTTTTTCATTTATAGACTTCACAATCAAAAGTATGCAACAAAAATCTCCTTAAAACATCTAAAATTATCTTTTCCAAAGATTTAAGATTGTTGTTTGATTTCCTAATTCTTCGGCTATATGATAATATTATATGAAATTATTATCTAAAGGCAACAATTTGTGACAATAAAAATATTAAATATTTATTCTGTGATATGGATTTTAATGCTATTTACATTTTCAAATCTTAACAATTCGTCAATGTATAGACAAATGACAACTATATTAAAAAATGCATTAATACTTTTACTAAAGAAAGTGTTAAATATACAGATTTGTAAAACAGCAGCAACAATAAAAAGATATTTTTAATGAACATGGATAGAATGAATGTTAAAATTAGCTCTAGGATTATTTATTTTTATCGTGTGGTTCCCCACAATAATAAAGAAAAATCAGTAAAATGCATTGGAAAGAGTATTTTGCTGTTGACAAAAATGAATCAAAATATGGTATGGGAACTATTCCCAAATTTGAACCATTCTTTAGTTACATTAATATGTTACTTTCTTTATGTGTATTTTGAAAAAAAAAATCGACTGAATGCTTGAAATTATTTCTGAAATAAATCTTTGTATCCTTTCAGCACACTATTTTCAGATTACATTAAATATGAAATCTATTACTAGATGGCAGCACAAGCGTACATATGTGTGGCCCTTCCGTTTAGAAAGATGAATCGGAGGAAAGTGTTCGAACAAGCACTTAAAATAATTGAAACAAAAATTCATTAAAATATTAAAAAAAGTCTATTAAATAAAAAAATAATTACAGAAATATAACGAAATTTAAACGAAACAAAATATATTATTTCCTTTTTGCCAAAGTAAGATATCTGTCATCGTTATTTTCTTTTTTGTAGGCTATTTTCTTTAAGACGAAATAAATGGAACAAAATTCTATTTTAAAAGTTACAGAAAGAGGTTTTAGGAGACAAAAATAAATCGAGTATGATCAGCAATCAATACATCTGAAATTTTGATCTCACTTTGTTAAGAAAATAATAAATGAAAATAAATCTAAGAGTTCAAATATCTCCAAGCATCTAAAAAAAATCAGCTTTTAATAATGCGTAGTCATTGCATTTACAAAAGCTCTGATTAAAAAAAAATAAGTTAATGACTACAGCAAATAAAAAAAACCCTAGAAAAATGCCATTTTGAGTGCGTGTATATGAAATGAGAAATAAATAGGAAATGGGATTTTTTTTAAAACAATAAATGCGAGACAAAGCTTTTTAGATCGTTTGCAATACTAAAGTGACTCATTAATTGCTGAAATTGAAATGAATAAAATTATAATTTAACTTGCACGAGTACGTGGTGCTTGGCCGTTCAAGAAATGATATTCTGACATGATACATTGAAATATGCATAGCAGATGTCATTAAAATCTTTTTTTAATAAATTAATAACTGAAGGGAGTAATGCAATATAAACTAATAATGCACGATAGCAAGAAGAAGATTAATAATTGCATAAGTTTGGTAATTTATCTTTAATTTAATTTCTAGATCTTGTTATCAAATTTTTAAAAAAACTCTAAAAGTTATTTTATAAAATATTTATTAAATGCTTCTGTGAGTCAATGCTCCATTAGCAGTTCTCATTCAAAGTTCGAGATGAGATAAAAGACTAAATAGTGATTTCAAAATCTTAATTAAAGCCTACATTTAAAAAATACGCGCTCTTTATCAATCTTTTGAAAATATTCTTTATGTTTTCATCATTTTATCAGATTTAAATCCAATAACAGTTAAAATAAAGTATAATGTAAAATTCTGATGTATACTCAAGATACATTAAATTGTATTGTTTTATTCAAAAGGGAGATAAAGCAGAGCTATACCTCAAATAGCAAATATTAAGACATCTTGTGTGGTAAATATCAAAGAAAAGATTTCTCTTATGAATTTGTATTTGAGTTAATTAAAGTAATGATGTAAAAAATTTAAAATTTCCAAAAGTTTGTTTGAAAAAAAAATCCCGAGAAGCAAAGAAAAAAAAAGCATTGTTCGTAAGCGGTAGGATTTCAGGTTTAGGATCAGATTCGATCGAAGAACCGTCGTGTTAGAGGGTCTGTTGCACTTTCAATCCGCCAGAGTCAAACGTCCTCCAGCTTGTGAGCTGTGGTGTGGAGAGGGGGATGCCAACTCAGTTGTCATCCTCGCCATCTGATCATGGTTCAAAATTAGGAGGCTCGTCCAAAATAGCCTTAATGTTGCTTAGCAACGGGGCGTTAATATAACTAAACTAAATGGTTGATTAACGATCTCTTAGCGAAAAAGAAGGTAAAAAAAACCCCACCTCTGCATCATATTATATCCATTTAAGTTCTTGGGAATTAACAAATAAATACGTGCCAAGAATTTTGTGTTAAATATTCAGAGAAATCTACTTTGACACATGAACGATAAATTATCCTATCTGCCTTTACATTAAGTATTTATTTTTGTAGGCGGATAATAATATAGTAAAACATATAATCATTTAAACATTTTTTTAACTTATTTAAAAATAATATATACATCACCATTATACAACTTTTATTTCTGTTAGATATAGTATTTGTTCTAAAATGATTAATTTAGAACATAAATAAATGAGCAGAATAATTATAAACGAATATTCTTTGTATTTCCTTATCAATAATGTATACATTTGCCCTTTTAATAATCTATCTTTGTTGCAACTTCAAGTTTGTATGAGTATTAAGAAAATAATTACTTATCACATTGAATGAAATATTCTAAAATCCTTTAAAGTCTGTTATGGGCAATTACGTTTTGATAATGACCAGCTAGAATTCAGACTTAATTATCTAACAGGATTTGAAAAGAATAATAAAATTCATCAAAAGAACTACCTTGAGAAAAAGAAAATCAAAACCGGCATAAGAGAAACTCGTCCAGTTTTCTTGTTATATTCTTTTTGCGTTATTGCTGACCAATAAAATTTGAGTCTACATTTCCACCTTTGAAATCGAGGACAAGGATAGTAAGAAATCTTTGTGTTTTATAACCTCTGGTTCATAGAAAACGGTTTATTTCATGTTGAAATCAGTTTCAATCCAGGAAAGACCCGTTCTTAATCAAGTTTGTTAATATTTCCGTTCGAATTCAAAATAAGAAAACTAACTTCAGCCTTTTGTATTAAAATTCAAGACTTGTTATTTCCGCGTATACATTTATGTTGAACATTTAGATATATGAATAGAATTTTGAATTAAGAATGCATGAAAAATATTGTTCATTTCTACTTGTAAAAAAGTAATTATGCTTTTATAATTCTCGTAATCGTTTGTTTCTAATATTAATTTTAGATTCTTTCTAAAATATTTTTAAAAACGTTTTATTTATCACATATTTATTTTTACATTTTGTACTATGGTTTTAAAAAATGAAGGAAAAAAATAAATATATTTGAAACTCTACGAATAATTTTTCAAACGTTAAAAAATCTGAATAGAAAACCCTTTAAATGAAAAACGCGCTTTCTAAATTTAAAGGGACCAAAAGAATTTCAAAATGGAATTATTAATTTTGTTAAAAGAGTGATTTTCTAATAATTGTGAATACTTTTAAAATGAAAGAGAAAAAGATTACTTCATGAAACATATTTTAGTAAATAACAATGCTTCAAGACTATAGATAAAGATATGCAATAATGGAGTAATGAAAAATTACATTAATTCCTAAAATTCGATATAATGATAGCTGATAAACTATCAATATAAAATAGGATTTTATTACTTTTTTGAAATTAAACAGGTTTGAAAACGAAATTAAAAAAATATCAACTTGAAAGTAAATTTTAGAATTTGTGGTAAAAAATATAAGGAGCATTTCAATGACATAGAAGACACGTTTGAAACAAAATATATTTAGATTAAAACTAAACTGACAATAAAAAAAAAGGAAAGTAAATA
>JAOUZG010001973.1:12801-41041 GCA_026289955.1 Argiope argentata | reverse complement strand
TAAGCATGTATTTCTTATTTAAAAATGCTAATGAAATAAGGATTTAAAGATTTGAATTTTATTTTGTTTGAATCTATGAATATAATTATAAGAATTATAACTGCAATCAGGACAAATTTTTATAATGTTTCCTGTTGTATTATGCTATGAAGAATATTGTTTCTTTCAGATAAAGTAATATCGTTATATTGCAATATATATAACATATTCAGTAACATATATTGATACACATACATTTTATACAAAGAAAATTCCAATCTTCTGCTATTAAAAAATTCAGATCTCGGAATCGTTTTGAATTTCTATATTCTAAGCAATGTGGTAGATTTCAAATAATCAAATTCATAATTTAATCAATTAAATGTGCAAAGGGGAAAGGTATTTTTTAAACATTTTAAATGTTAATTATGGAAGAATATGACCTTTAAATGTATTTATTAAATCAAACAAAGTGTAATTATTTTAAGCCATTTAAAGTGTTCGTTTTATTGATAGAATACTGCTATCTCTAAATGTATAGAAATCAGTTGTAATCGAATGTTATTTTAAAGAAATCTTTACTTTTATCTTAAAGAAATCTTAACTAATACTTTCCATTTCGTTATTTAAATTAGATTCTGTATTATGCGTAATCTCATTCGAAAATCTCTAAATGTACAATAACCTGATAACAACCAAAAATCTCTGAATGCGCAATAATCTGATATCATCTGAAAAGTCTCTGAATACACAAGATTTTAATATTTGAATTAGAAAGTTTCCGACAGTAAATATTATCGAAATATAAATTTAATCAAAAATATTTTCAGAAGTAAAATCCAATATCTTACAGAAAAGAAAGATGATTTATTTTAATTATAAGCAATTAGAAAACAATCGGTTCTTTTATCTGTTAGTCTCTGTTTTTTAATGACAAATCAATTATGTGTTTTAATGAGATAACTTTAATGTACATCAATACAAACTGACAGTTAAAGAAAAATAATATCTGAGTAAAATCCCTCAAAAAGTCAGTCTAAAAAATGAACATCGGTTTGACAATTACAGTAAACTTATTTCCATTCAAATATGTTAGTAAAACCTTTTCAAAACTTTTAAAGGTTTTGATATACTGATATATTTTGAAAATCTAAAAAATATAAGATATTTTGAATAATGAATAGTATCTAAAGTTAATAATATTGTATTGAAAAAATAAATATATGTTCAACCAATCCATAAGGTATATAAAAATTGCTGTATAAAATGTCATACGATTGTAAAAAATAGAGCAAGTTTCATTCACCCCAAAATTTTAATAAACGTATAAAACATATCTTTATAAAAAACGAATACAAAAACTGCGTACTTTTCATAATTGTTTTTCTCCTGTTAAATATATTATTAAGGAAACGCTTTTAAGATTTTCTCTTATATGTGAAACTTATACAAATTGCCCATATAAAACCTATATAAATTTATTATTTCTGCAATTAAAAAATTTTCCTCTAATTTATTAAAGTAAAATTTAAAAAATCAAATTTTTGAAAATGGATAAGTTTTTAGTTCCTTTATCGAACTAGAATATTAAACCTATATTTTAATTCTAATTATATGACTGCAAAATAATTGAAAACAAATTGAAATAATAATAACAGGTACTGATTTGGATAGGCAGAATATGAATAATTAATAAAATAACAAATTCTTGAAAAGCTATAAACTATTAAAAAAAACAATTTAAAAAACTCTACAATAATAGCTATTATTTTTACATAAACAGTTCTAAAATAACAAAATATATCTTATATCAATTATTTATATCAATAAATATATACTAGATGTTTGTTTCAAGTTAATAATTACAACGTTTATCATTTTGAAGCAAAAATATGTCATTTCCACTTAATAAAACGATTTTACCTTTGAAATAATACAGTAGACTAGAAGTGGCATTTAAAGAGAAGCAACTACTCATTAAATGAAAGCAGAGACTGGTTTTAATTGATTATTCATGCCAGTAAATTTCCATTTTCGGAGAGAAAATGGGATCCCCGGATCAATCAATAGTCTTTAAAGGATCTTGACCATGATCCTTGAAAATGATAAAGGAAACCACTTCTACCGACATCATTTGAATATTCATTAGATGTCTTATCCTGTGGCTTGCCATAGAGTAAATTACTATCATGTTTGAGGAAAGCCGCAGAATTCTTGATGATATTTATTATTGCATAGCTTTGCTCTGCTCCCCTGGTGGATCATCAATGTTGACTTTGTTACGTAAATTATTATCAACTACTTTTTTGCTGCTGTTTTCTCGGTTGGGATTTTGAATCTAGTGAGGTAAATAAAACATAGCTCCTTCTTCAAATGAGCTCCATGAAAAAGGTCGGTACTTACTTATTATACCGTCCAACTTTATCGCCAAATTTGAAGTCGCCGCCAATGAGTTGTTAAGCCACCAATGGTGTAATCCGTTGATCTTTACCGCCAAATTTAAATCCGTCGCCAATGAGTTAGGCAATGGTGTAATCCGTTGATCTTTACCGCCAAATTTAAATCCGTCGCCAATGAGTTACTAAACCGTTGGCGAAGACGGTATAATACATAAGTATCAAAAGTTCATTGAAATTACATAATATTCATTCATTTTTATATTCATAGTCGATCTCACTTTATTTTATATATAAGTAAAAGACACTAAAATATTGTATTCAAAATATTTAAATTAATAATTTTATCAGCGATCCAAATCGCCCTGGCTAATTGGCCTCAAGAGACAAAATTTTGAATTTAAATAATTGTGAAACATTTAAGGTATTGACGTGATTCATTTTGTTTCTTTCAGATATGATGATGAGCTCCGTGAAAAAGGTCAATACTTACATATTATACCATCCAACTTTATCGCCAAAATTGAAGTCGTTACCAATGAGTTCTTAAACCATCAATTAGGGCAATCAGGCAATGGTGTAATCCGTTGATCTTTACCGCCAAATTTAAATCCATTGCTAATGAGATACTAAATCATTGGTGATCTTTGGCGAAGACGGTATAATAAGTATGAATAGTCCATTGAAATTACATAACATTCATTCCTTTTTATATTCGTAATCGATCACAATTTTTTATATATAAATAAAAGACACCAAAATTGTTGTATTCACAATATTTAAATTAATAATTTTATCAGCGATCAAATTCGGTGTGGCTGATTGTCCTCTTTAAAAAGAGAAAATTTTGAATTTAAATAATTGTGTAAGATTTAAGGTATTATGTTTACAAAATTTATAATGTTTAAACGTCAAATTATTGATTCATTTTTGTTAAGATAAATTATTAAATCTAAAATATAGATAAATTTAAAGTAACAAACAAAATTACAGTTTTCTAGTTTCAGTATTTTGTAAATATTAATTTAAATCTATAATATGATCTTATGTTTAAGCAATAATTTCAGCTTCTATTTATGTGATAGCAAAATGCTGATAAGCTAATTTTAAAACATTCTTAAATTAATTTTTAATTTAATTTTATATAAAATATAATGTTGGAAATTATGATTACAATATTTTATGAATATTATATAAAAATAGAGAAATAAGTTAATTATAATATATTTTATTTCCGTTTGGTAGATGATTCCATGGCAAATTATTTTATTTTGGTTTTATCGCAATTTAAAGGCCACTTATTTTATCAAATTTTAAAAAATTATGGATAAATAAAGTAAATAAAGCAGTATATAAAGATTATTGCTACATTTGAATTCGTGCATATTGTATAAAACGATCCGTTCATTTTATAAAACTTTCACTTTATATACATTTCTAAGCATTTTATTAAAAAAAAACTCTATAATTTATTTCCAATTATTTTGAAATCAGTAAAGATCATAATTATAAAATGGTTTGAAAATATTATAATGGGTTTTTTTTGAAATCGTATAAGAAGAAATTTTAAAAAATAATAATAATTTCATCCCAAAAACCTTTGATTTATGCAAAGGATTGAAATGTCATGATTCATATTCTCAACGCTGAAATAAAACTGGATTTATTTAAATATTTCATTCTGGATACTGGTAGCAAATGCATACATATCAGAAATATATAGACGATTCATTGCGAAGGTAAAAAACCGGATTTGGAAAGAAATATATAAACGGATATACTTTAATGTGGATTCAGTTAAAATTATATATATATATAAATAAAGAGAGAGAGAGAGAGAAAGAAAATGGATATTTTTACTCTTTCTAAAGAGCTTCTACGTAGAAGCATTTCTTCTGCACAATTAATTTATAAATACTGAAATTAATAGAACAATAGATGACATTTATTTCCCTCACAATTTCTTTGAGATTGGACGTTAATTCTTGAATGAAAACAAGAGTGATTTAATTTATTAACAACAGCATTAAATATATTTTAACTTTTTAATTCAATGAAAAAAAATTCCCGGAGTATTTTTTTCCTCTAAAAGAAAAACCGGCACTTAAAACTTTTCGAAAGACTTGACAGTTATTTTGTTCTTGAAATATAATAACTGTCTCTCTTAACTTGCTTATTGAGAAGAGCTTTTTTTTAATGGAGTTTTTAGTTTAGATTTAACTTCAGCGTTATTTTATTAAATAAAATAATAATTTTTTTATATCTGAATTTGAATTTGTTTTTAGGAATATATATATTATATGGTATTCATACAAAAAAATTTAACCTTAGCTATATCCTTCGTTCTTTTTTTTAACTCTCTGAATTTTTTGAGCTATTTATGAATTTAAAACTGTTTTTTAAAAATAAAAATTTTGCTTTAGACAACTTAACAAGCAATAAAATTCACAGAATAAACCAAATACTAACACATAAAAACTAATAATTTTTTTAATGTTTTAAAATCATAGGATAAATAACATTAAAAAACTAAAACTACAAAAATATTTTTTTTTTAAATTCAACGCATATTATGTGTTTACTTAAATAAGCCCAAAAACTTAAAGGGAACTTACTAAAATAAATTAGTATGAAATTATGTTCCATATAGGACGTCGACATTTAAGAAATAATATAAACTTTAAAGGAAACATTTTTCCTAAAAAACTGTAAATTTCTTTTTTCATAATTATTTGACTGTTTAATCGCCTCATACTTATTAGAGATAAAAATATTCTCAAAAATGTAAATAAACCATCGCTTAAATAAACATCGAACGTCTAAGTGGTTATTAAAAATACGCCTTTCTTGAAACTTGACTTCAAATACTTCGGAAAATTTTACAATTATTATTATTATTATTATTTTGTGTTAGTCATTTCCTTTAATAAGGGGAAAAAAACTATAACTATACTATTGCAACAGGTCTTGGTCTTCCTTAAAGTATATCAAAATTGGAAGAAATCGTAAAAATAAGATTATTTTAATCTATAACCTTTCTACAGCAGAAATATCTGAATACACTGAATTAAACAACTTTAAAATTTTCATTTATAAATGTCAAGAAGATGTAAAAATATTAATTATACGCTTCTGCAAAGCGCATACAAAATTGAGATGCATTCAATCTATGCGATCAATTAAATAAAACTGCGTGTCTGTATTGCATGTCTATTCTCATATGAAAATTATATCTAACCTTTTTATCATTCAGCAAACAAAAACAATACCTTAAAAATACCGAAACAAAATACTATTTTTTATTTTGAATTTGATATTTTGAATTTCTAAGAGTATCAAAATAATTAGATAATTCAAAATGAAAGGAAAAGGTATACAATACATAGGAAATAAAATCTAAAGAAATGTAATTAAATGACATGATCATGAGCTGACATACGATATTAAATGTTATCATAAGTCAAAATGATAAGTTCCATTGTTGAACAGATCTTCCGATTGATATTCAGCTATTTAATTAATTTAACCTCTGACCTCGAAAAGGATTTTCAAGGTCAGAGGTTTATCAAACGATATCGTTTGAATATTCATTAGAATACTCCTATTCCAGTTACCACCCACGCAGTAAATTACCCTGTAAGATTGTGAGAGCTATTTGACTGTATCTGTTATTTGTCATTACTTAGAAAGGTTCTTTGCCGTTGAATTAGGCATAGGAATTGCGGTAGGAAATTGCCTAAACACTGTTTCTTCTGTGAGAAACGACATCTGGTGATGGAAATAAAATAACGTCTGGATATATTTCTTCGTCCGAATAAAAGAAAATAAACACTATTCTGTAACTATGGATCAATACTTGATACTAGACAATCGATTATGAGTTTTTTTTCATTCTTTAATAAATGTAATAAAAAATTATATATTTTCTTATATAATAATAGGATACTTCATAAATTATTATTAAATGATGTTAAGGTATATATATATATTTGTTAAATTAAATATGTTACTGTTTTTTTATATCTATAATTAAATATATTTGAAACGAAATACTACATGTTTTAATTTTATCTCATACACAATTTTAATGCAGATATGTATGTTGAATAAATTATATTTTAATTTATTCTAAGTGATTTTCAAAACCTGAGTTCAGAATATTGCTCACCAAAATAGGAAAAAATGAAATTTTGATTGATAAATGCATCTTCTATTCGCAGAAAAATGAATGAATATTATAGAGAAAAGAATTAAAATAAACAATACAAATCAATGCATATTAAATTAATAATTGAATTTTATTGAAGGCTTTAAAATTGGTAAAGTTATTTTAAAAGAATCTAGAATAATTCTTCAGTCCAAAATTGAAACACTTCCAGAAAAATTAAATGCCTGATCATGAAATATTATATTGAGCAATATTTCATATATATACTGCAAAATAAGATCATTTAGGTTATCTGAAAATGAACTTCATCTTTGTTTTACAATTGAAAAAAAGGACATAAATAGTGATGCTTATTTTTGCTTGAAATTGAATTACTTTTCACGCATCAAATTACTAGAAAATCTTTTGCTATTAAATTTAATAAACGAATTTCTTTTTTACGAAATTTCTTTCTTGTTAAATGCCTTTTTTAATGCATGTACATTATTAAATAACCTTTCTTCCTTTATCTTGTGAAATCTATATCTTTTTATGATCTTAAAGCATATAAGGCCCTGATAAAATTTGCCGTTATCAAAATATCTGATTAATGTGTTTGGTCTATAACAAAGAATTTTTGGTACTTTTTCTATCAGATATTGAATTATGAAAATATAATATATTTGAGAAAAATAGAATTTCCAAGATTTTTAATTTTTAAAAGATTAGTATATTTGAATTCCAAGATTAGTAATTTTTAAAAAATTTGTATATTTGAATTCCAAGATTAGTAATTTTTAAAAGAATATTATATTTGAAATCCAAGATTAGCAATTTTTAAAAGATTGGTATATTTGAATTCCAAGATTAGTAATTTGAAAAAAAAAATGAAAAGTTGAAATTTCAGATCATATCCCGCTTATACATTTTAATTCTATTTTTGTTTATTTATGGTTGCACCTTTACAGATTGATACTTTACAAGCATAAAATAATCAAAAGTAATATTAATATATATTCACGCTATTTCTCACCATTCAGAATATCGCATGGCATCTTGGAAAAAAATAATATTCTTTCCTTTTCATTTTTCTAAATCCGTATTATAATTATCACAATAAAAAATTATATTCTTAAACAGATTTTACGACCTATTGGGCTTAAAATAAACTTTCTTATATAAATTATAAATCATAAGTTTTAGAAAAAATTAAATTCAACTGTCACATATTTGTCATCTATAAAATGCATTTTTTAAAAGGCTATATTTTCCAAACTTGTGAAAAAAACTAAAAATATTTTTATTTCATTATATTAGGAAAAAAAAAAAAACGTTGTTATAAATGCTTTTTTTTGTTTTATATTTTTCTCGAAACTTGCAACTTGGAAAATTGGAAAAATTGAAACACCTATCTATTTTGCAATAAATATTATTATTTATTTCGATTTCCTAACATTTTATCAAGTATTTATAATTCATTTTTTGATAATAGAAGCTTATTCTAATTTTTAAAATATGTCTAATTTTACTACTTTTTCGTATTTAATTATAAGTAACCCTAAAATTGGAAATTTTTGTTTCCTTCATTAGCTAATTTAATTTAAAAAATTCCATTTTATAAAAAATGAATAATCTAACTTAATTAAATAAACAAAATGACAGCAATATGTAGTTACAAAACAATCAAAATCTCTATCCAATTTTCTTTAGAGCCACGGTATCTTGGTTCCAAAGCCAAGTTCTTGACTTTGGAACCGAATGATTGTAGGTTATGTGGGGTAGAGAGAGGGGTGGTATCTTAGGTGTCGTCCTCGCCATCTGATCGTGGCTCAAAATTGGAAAGTTCGTCCCAATCTAGCATTAGTGTTGCTTAAAAACAGAGCATTAGCATAACTAAACTAAATTAAATTAATTTTTAATATGTGGATGCAAAAATTTAAAATTATTATTTTTTTATCCATATATAAACCCGAAATTATAAAACAACTTTTGTCTTTTAAAAGAATTTGAGTAAATTACCAAAGATTTTTGATGAATTTTCTTTGATTGGAAATGATAATTTTAACGCATAACGCACTGAATAATGATGTTTTTGATGTTTCAATCTTATTTGTATAACAAGAGAAAAAACATTACGAGAATTAGCTTTTTATAACGAAGCATTATAATTCTTCATTTTGCAATATTTAATGAAAGTAGACAACTAATGACCTTTCATATCAACGTTGCAGTCTCCACTTTTATGAGGTAATTGTTCTAATATTCATCTCTACTAATGATAATTTTTTTTCAATAAATATAATTTATCGAACTAGAAAATCAAAAAAAAATCATTATCTTTTTTTTCTCAAGACTAGAATTGATATTTTCAAGGAATATTGCATTAAGTGCACATAACTGTTTTATTCTTTAAAGCTCTTCATTGAGAATAGATAAATTCTATAGAGCCATTATGCCCTCGAAGTCAAGATGACAAAATTGATCCATCAAAGAGCTATGCTATAAACTCTTTCTTCTAGATGCTCATCTCATTGTTTCAGTACAAGGCGTCAATAAGTTTTTTCTTTCTTTCGGTCATAAAATGTGATAAGAAAAAGAAAGTGAAAAGAAAGGCAAAAAGAAGTTTGGATTTATTTTTATCACCCGAAATTTACAGGGTATAGAATACGATTGTTGTCTCCTTTTGTGAAAGAGAGGAGAGAATAAAATGTAAATAACGATCGCTCAAGAAAGAAAAAGAATGGATAAATCAAAAGGGAAGGATTTCAATTGTAATATAGTATTCTATGTTCCTTTCGCTCGGTTCGTATAAACCTATTCGTGTAGAGACTGTATTATATCAAGTTATCGCTCTATTGGGATCGTACTTTTCGTCATTCTTAATTTACAGAAAAAATAAATGCGGAACTTCGGAAAAAAATCGTTCAAAAATGGAGAATATATAATGGTATGAATGCATCATGAAAAGAAATCTATTAAGAATATATTACTTTGTGAAATGTAACTGCCTTTGAGAAGTATATCAAATACGTTACAGTTTTTAGATTTGCAATCAGTACTCGATTTATATACTTTAATCCCATAAAAAACAATTCGAGCTATTTCTTTTATATCACAATTGTTCATTTAAGAGAAAAAGAGGAAAAGTAAAATTAGAAAGGAAATGGGATTTTAAAAAATATGATTCTTTATATTTATATTGTTAATTGCAGGTATACTCTAGATATTTCTAGGGGGAAATAATTTGTTCCGGACTCCTTTTTATAACGAAGATTAAAAAAATTCATCTCCCCCTACTCTAGACGGATCAATTTTGAACGATGATCAAGCTATTTGATATCAGAAATTGATAAAATATTGACATATTCTCAATTCACTTTTGGGTTGATTCCTTTGAGAAAAAATTAGTAGGAGATGTTAAGAATTTTTTTAAAATATAAAATATTTTGTAAATTAATAATAAAAAATAATATTTTATAAATTAATGACATTATATTTTATATATTAATAAAAAAAATAAAATTTTATAAATTAATAGTAAGAAATAATATTTTATAAATCAATGAGAACTAATGTAAAAATAATCTTTATAATTATTATTGAAGTTTTAGAAAGAGGGAATTTGTTTATTCCTTTGCCTGTTGAATATCTAAAACGTTATGTCATTTTTGATGTATATGATCCTGAAAGGAAATAATCATTGACATGCAATTGGATAGTACGTACCTTAAAATATGTACTACTGAATTTAAATTCATTGAACAAAAAATAATTTTCTTAAAATGATTTGTTCAATTTAAGTAATCATTAAAATTGTTTCACACTTATTAGAAATTAATAAAAGTTATTAGAAGAAATTTATCATTAGTTTTCAAAGTTGCTTTGCTATAACTGGTGTTTTTAATCCCACAATATTTATATTTTAAGCACACTTAGAGCATTATAGTTGAGAAATGATAAAAAAGAAATGACTAAGAAAAATGAATATGAAAACACTGTAGTTAAATCATGTTAACATAATTCTTAACATAATTCTTTGTATATTATTAAAATGAATTTTATTTTCTGTTTTATTTCATTTGTAATTCAAGCCTCGTATTAAAAGTAATTGCATTGTAAACGACAAATTTCATTTCAATTTAGCGGTTGTTGGCTTTAATTGCTATGCATTCTATCTTTGAATTTACCTCAAATAATCTATTAACTGACAGCCATAATTTCAAATCTGACTTTTTTGAAAAGTTTATTTTGATACAAATTTGATTTATCAGCTTATGATTTTTTAAACGATTTTTTGTATATCGTAACAAGCGGTAAATTATGGAAATAAAAACACAAACTTGATATTTTGATGTATCTTTACGTTTCATATGAACTTGAATTCTAAAACATAATTATTATATGTGTTTAACAGACTCCAGCCCTTATAGTTCGTCGTTAAATTGGAGCTGCCTCATACCCATGGCCATGAAAGAGTCGCATCAAGATGGGAGAGTGCCCTGGTTTATCTTTTCAAATCACCCACTCAAGACATGCCCAATTTACCTTAGCCTGAGGTCTGGCGACATTAGAAGTCTGGCCTTCGACGGTCCTAATAGGACCTTTTCTACTTGCCCTTGCTCGGCTATCGCCTCTCCCTCTCATATTATTTCTTGTATCGGTGCCTCTGAGAGGCAACTGTCGGATGAGAACGAGTGTTTTTGACCTTTTGGTGCGGCACCATCTTTTGGACTAGGTCTAGGGGTCTAGACCAAGGGGATCAGCAACAACAACAACATATGTATTTTATTGTGGATTAGATAACTGAACAATGCTTTCTGAATATAATGAATTTTACCATGACATCATAGAATTTGCCATGTCTCCAAATTTCTAAGAAATTTGGTGCAAATTTCATTTCGAAGAAGGTGCCTGCACCTTTTTCTGGTGTAAATTAGTACTATGACTATAAAACGCAAAAAGATAAAACTATGTACCAATTATTATTATTTATGTACCAATTATGTATTATTTTGAACATGTAGAAGCGTATCAAATTTTGAACCAGCCAGAAAGTTAGTGCCTTTCTGATACACGTAAAGGCAATAACTCAGAATTCTCAGATGAATAAACAACATTTAGGACGATGTTTTAGATTCTAAGGTATAAATCCATAACAAATATTGAACGAAGTCTTTAAAAGGATCCAAAGTTTATCAATCTTTATTTTTTCATGCAAGCAAATTCGATACCTCAAAATCGTAACGGATCAAATAAATTGAATTGGGTCTGTGCTCATATGTTCGAATTTAGAGTTATGTGACAAAGTTTGGTTTTCAGTTGGTGGAATAAAAATCATTCAAAATACATATTCGTTTTTCTTTTATATTCTAAGAAGTACATAATTCTCATTTGTGGAAATAAGAAATAAAATTTAAATCATAAGTTATGTTCCCGATCTTGCAATATGTCTGAAATTTTATATAGAAAAAAAAAATAGGATTACGTTTTTTAATTGGACAAATTTCTTTCTTCAGTGTTACCCCACTATAAAGGAAAAGATTTAATATATGTGTTCCATATTTGTAATTTAACAAACACGGGAGTCAAAATAGACAGTATGGATAAACAAGATAATTATCGTTAGGTAATTAGATTCACATGAAATAAATGAACGTTTGGGATAAGAAATCAATACTAACTCCCAGTTCCAAAAATAAGAACTACCCTATTTGATTTTATATATTTTATCGATAGAGCCGAAGTTCCACTTGTGAATGGTATCATCATACTTTTTCAACAGTAAACAAATATCATTGGATTCACTGATACTATTAACAAGTTTAAAAACGTATGTGTAATCCCGAAAAAATATTATGCGCTCAATAAATTATTAGATGAATCAAAATCACAATATCGTACCAAAACTATAGATAATCCCTGATTACTTTGTATTTCTTACTAAGTTTAGAAATCAATAAATTTTGAATTATAAAGTAAAGAATACATGCCGGAACATTATTTATTCCATTTAGATTTTATAAAATACTTGTATTTGTTTGGATCCAAAAAAATGCATTATATATTCATGCCGTCGTCCTTTCATAGGAATAGAGCATTTTCCCCGTAATCGGGGTGTCCCGGGTTCGAGTCTTGATTCGGGAATTTTTGTTCTTTGTTCAATCTGTGAGGTGTGGGAATGTTTCCTCCGATAAAAAAAGAGTTTTGCGAGTGAAAGGGAGGCATGAAGTAACTAAGTCGTACTTTTGATCCTAGCTGATACTATTGAAAAAAGACGCTCACTTGGTTTAAATCTGCCAGTGGACTAGTAAATATCGTACGTCACAACACAACACACATTTATTTTCATACAGTAAAATTTCCTTGTTATTTTAGAGCCAAAGAATAATTGCTCCAACTTTTATCCCATTGCTTGCAATTTCATTAGAATAGCAAAAATTTCTTGAACTTTTGCATTTTTAATCAAATATTTTTTTTACTTCAGTTTTATGTTTTGTGTGTGTGTGTTGAGACTAATGGCACTTTACCTGGACAAGCCCCCGCTGATACGATCAGTAGATTTAGGTCTAAGAAATCCGTCTCTTTGTATTACAAGTAGCGCCATCTAGGGCCAAGAGTACGACTTAGCTACACACTCATCACAACCCTTTATAGGGGACGGACTTCATTCATGAATATTCATTCATGAATATTCATTCATATCAGATCGTAATTTAGACCTGGTAAAAGAGAACGATCACCTCTGACCCGGTACCCCCAGCAGTATTACGCTCAACATTGAGAACTTTGCGACCACGAACAGATTTAAGAGCGCCAATCTCCATGCACTCGGGGAATCTTTTGGCCGTTGAGCTTTGAACCCGTAATCTAAGCAGTACGAGACCAACGCTCTACCAACTAGGCCATCCCGACCCAGTTTTATGTTTTTACTTTGTAAAATACTAGGTAAACAAATCTTTAAAGCCTTTGCCTCGTCAAGGTTAACAAATCTTTAAAAACAGTAAATGCATTTTAATTTAAGATAAGCAATAATAAAGGCAGTATTTTACAAGGTAAAAACATGAAGCTTTGTAAAATAATGACAGACACATTCATATAAACCATGGGCAAAAAAATGGAATGAGCATAGATATTGTTTAAATACAAATATAAATAAATAAACAAACATTGCAAATTTTAATTATTTGTTTGAAAAGACATTCAAATTCTATAACAGAAAGTTAATGTAAGAAATAAAAGTCGCTAAATCTTTTAAAACAACCCTTTGATATTGAAATTCTGTCAAACGAATAATCGGCCAATTTTGGCAACCTTCCAATTCATTTCTCAAATAGTTTTGAATCTTAAAACAATCACAGTATATTTGAATATTGGTATGGATTTATTGTACCAGTAATTACAATTAACAGTATAAATTTCAAAAAATCAAATATAAGGTAAAACCTAAGTAACAGACTTTTGAATATTTTCTAATAATTTACTAAATGCACAACTTTAAAAAACTTTGTAAAATAGCTAAATAGTTACTGACACGAAGGTCATGAAAATTTTCATAAAGTAATTATTGCTTAAATAATCTTTTCTAGCCTAAGCTCTTATTTCACGTAAACAGTTTACAAACTTTTAAAATGTTGAATATTTTGAGCCACCGGAGCGTTAATTTATACGGATTATGCCTGAAAATGAGATACAGGTTAATAAAAGGATATTAAACCTCCCTTTAAACATCATAAAGATTTTTATTTTTATCAAAGTATTGGGTTTGGCATTAAGATAAATTGTTTTTAAAAACTTTTGTGGTATGGAAATGTAAAATTGCTATATTAAATATAGAATAGAAAATATATGAAGTTCTAGATTTTTTCACATTTATAAGATAATATTAGGATATCCTGAGCATAAATTTGCTTTAGTATAATATATTGAAATCAGAATTGTTTGTGTTGAAAATAAAATATTTTATGTTAATAAAATTAAATAATGTAATTATACTTATTCCATTACATAAAAATATTTGAAATATTTTCTGAGTCTCCAAAATGTTTTAATATTATTTTAATTGATAATTGTATATTTTCTATTTTATAATACTTCGAGATAATGTACACATGATAGTTATTATTTATTGATTTTGAAATGTTAAATATTTTTAATTTTTCTTTAAAAAATCTTTTTATACACTGCATACAAATGAATTCAAAATTTTACCGATTTACCAAATTTTATCGATTTTACCAAACAATATTATACGTTGTAACATTGAATTATGGTAGAGTACAAATTTTACATAATAGACAGTATGTAAATATAATAATGAAAACTATGCTTTCAATGGAAACATAGATCAGAGTAAAAAATAAGTAAAATGAAAACATCACCTTTTTAAATTACAGATCTATTTTCATATTTTATTAAAACAAAACCAATAATATGCTGTGCATTTGTATATTTATTCTTACTAGGAATATATTGGTTATCCTTATAAAGAAATAGCAAACAACACTTATTATATTTGTATAACTATAACCTTTACCTATTCTCGTTGTGTAACTATTGTATACTAATGCCAGAAACGTTACGAATTCCGATAATCTTTTCAATATATTTTCTTTCAAATACCTTTAAGTTTGTCTTTTTGTACAGTTTCTCTTTAATATGGTATGCAATAGTTTTTTTTTTTCATAGAACATCAAATTCTTCAATAGATTGACTTTAAATAAATACAAAAAACAAACGTAACAAAAAACACGTAACAAAAAAACAAGAATTCTCTTTCTTTAAACTTATCCTTAACTGAATTTATATTTCTAGTACTTTTCAAGTAAGAAGCTTAATTAACCTCTGAAAAATACCGCTGAAATTGCCAAAAAATAAATAGCTAAATTGTTCCAAAGTGACATTCAGGGAATTCAAACTGTATCGATTTTCATTTAAATGAGTTATAACTACTGAAAATTCGATGTCTAAGTTTAATGCCTCTTAAATTTCTAATGTAATTAAAGCAACATATTTTAATTTATTTAATTACTTCTTATACAATAAATTACAGGTAAGTGTTTTGGTAACAATTTCTGAAACAAAAATTAAGCTCCTCGCAGAATTGAATTTTCTCATATCTTTCAAAACTGTGTCATAAAATATTTTCAAATTAAAAGCCATAAATATCTCCTTTGTTTTAATAGAAAAATATTTATTCGTTAAAAAAACATAAAAGCAATCTAGCTTTCAATGTAAAATATATTTATTTTTTACTTTGAATAACTTTCAGATAAGTTTAGAAAGTCTTAATAGATCAAATGCCAATAAAAAGAGCAAAGTTGAATTCAAATGCCTTCCTATAAAAATACTTTTTGAAGATATATTCATTTATTTTATTCTCGATTCCTTCATTTTTCTTTCTAGTTCAAGATCTAATTACGTAGTGACGGAAAAGGAATTTCGTTTGTCTTTAAAATCTTTAAATGAAGTTGACGTCATTTTCTTGTCTTATTTCGCCATGACTACTTTAATCTATGTTTCTTTTTCAGATTTTTCAGAGATAGATTGTTTGTTCTCTAATATGAGGAATTTTGAAAATTCTTTTAGTTGGACATATATGCAGATTTCATCAATTATTTGAATATATTTGAAGATTTCATTTTAGAAGTTTCTTCTTCTACATGGATATAAGAATTTTTCCTTTCTTCATTGTCAATTAAGTATTTTAATAGCTTCAAATGTAGTAAAGTATTATAATGCTTAGATATAATCTATTCATCTATGCTCAATTCTTTTTTATTGGAAATCCCCTCAATATCTATAGACATCTGAAACTGTTATCATTATGAATGTTCACAAATGCTAACAAAATTATTTATTTCTTAAAGTTATCTTTTTATCTTTAGTCAGTGATGACATAGACTGTAAATATGTCATCAAAGCCATCTAAAAAACCGTCTAAAGCACTAAATTGGAAGGCTATGATAGTCAATTTTAGATACGGAAGCTAAAAGGAATCATTAATATAATAACGTTTTCCATTATCCCTTTAGTAACGTAAAAGCTAAGCTATACTGCTGAGATTAAATTTTATGATTATATATATATATATATATATATATATATATATATATATCTTTTACAGGCAATACGCTATAATTATTAATATCTAGGATTGCTAGCCTTAATAACGATTACAGCTACTAAGCAAATCAATTCTTTTTTTACAAAACTGTCTGTAACCATAAGCAATGATCGTGTGGACATTATGTATGCTATCAATCTTCTCTAAAAAAGTGGTAAAATAACCTAAGTTGGCGGGATTCGCGAGTCAATTTTAGACATGAACTATAATCGGAATCATTAATATAGAAACTTCATGCTTTTTAAAGAAGATAAGCTATAACTTGTTTTATTGCTTTATTTTGCACATTATTCAATATACACCCATGCCTGTAGGTGAAGGCATATTAAAAGGCTTCGAAATTTTTTAATAGTTTTTTTTCTATGTAAATATATGTTGACTTTTAATATGTGATGTTCTGAAAGCTCAATTTAAAGTGATTTATTTCGATATACCAAGCTTATTAACCTTAAAATTTGCTACAAACAATAAATAACTTCTTAAGAATCTGAAAAAGAAGTTATTAGTTTATTTAAGCGCGGGAAAATTATTCATGCATGGAATTTCTAAATTTGTGACTTAGTGCCAGTATATCAAGTTTCGTTTCAATGTATGGCTTTAACAGAATTTTTTAAACATTTTATGGCAATAATATAAACAGGTTTTCAGAAATGAAAAATTAGGATTTTTTTAATATGTATATTTTACACGATTCTACATCTATAATACTTGTCTATAGTGCAACTGTTTCTTTAAAAATATATTACTGTTTCGAAGTTTCAAATTTGAACTTTTTTCTATTGTATCAACAATTCTTTTTCACTTGTATGCAGAGACTTTTTTAATGTGATAAAAATGTTTGTGAATTATTTGATATTGTGCTAATATTTCATGGTTAAATATAATTATAACATTATCAATTTTATGTACATATAAAAATTTAATGATAAAAAGTTTCAATTCAGTTAAATCATTCCTGTTTCAGAGAAAATACCAAATATTAGACGAAGTGTTGAATAAAAACGATACATATTCACAGTGCAGTGAACAGATTCAAAATATTCAAAATATTATATATTTATCAAAATTTTATATTTAAAGGTATTTTGCATATGCATTGAAGATATAATATATAAAAGGAAAATTACGTATATTATAATTCCAGCAATCTAGTCAACAGAGGTGGCTACCATTAGGGTGACCAGGGACCTTAAAAATGACACTTTGTAGTCTTCACCTTAGCAATTTGAAATTTTACATGTATTAAGAATAACACTATTGACGCACAAAATTTTAAAGCATTATGTTAATTTATGTATGAGTTGGGGGGGTAATATAATATTTAATAGCGATAAATAACGTTAATGAAGAATGTCCCATGCTCTCCAAATTTGTTGGAAAGCCCTCCAATTAATATTATTACTTACTCTAACCCTTTTGAAACAAAAGTTGGGATTAATCTCGAAGTTTGAGTACGAAATATCAAAATTGACTAATATATTAACACCAAACTGCTTAAACATTCTTTTAACAAATCAGTAGTTTTAAGTTATATAATTGGTTAATTTTGATATTTCGTACTCAAACTTCAAGAATAATCCCAACTTTTGTTTAAAA
This sequence comes from Argiope argentata, assembly GCA_026289955.1. Classification (NCBI taxonomy): domain Eukaryota; kingdom Metazoa; phylum Arthropoda; class Arachnida; order Araneae; family Araneidae; genus Argiope; species Argiope argentata. The sequence continues at coordinate 22,800 of JAOUZG010001973.1, read as the reverse complement.
AGGGTTAGAGTAAGTTATAATATTAATCGGAGGGCTTTTGAACAAATTTGGAGAGCATGGGTCATTCTTCATTAATGTTATTTATCACTATTAAATATTTTATTAACCCCCTTAACTCATAAATAAATTAAAATAATGTTATAAAATTTTGTGTGTCATCTTCTATAGTGTTACTCTCAATGTATGTAAAATTACAAAGAGCTAAGGTGAAAGTTGCAAAAAGTTATTTTAAAGGTCCTTGCTTGCCTTAAATGAGTAAAAAAATTTAAAAATATTTTGTTCTGAATTATTAAATATTCACATATTTTTTTATAAAAATTTATTTCTCTGAACGCTTTACTCGCTCAATTATTAAACAAACCAGAATTTTTTATCAGTATTTATGGCAAGGAAGCACAAAGCTGTCTGTATTTGAGTATAACAAAAGAAAATTGTTTCCCTTTATGAATAAAAATTCCATTCTTTCATTGCAGAAATAAGAAAAATAATACTTCTCAATTCATTCGCTTCAAAAATTCTTTACCAAGAAGTTTTTTATTCCTTAGAAAACGGCAAATCTAATTAAATGTAACAAAAATGTTATTTTTAGATTATGAAGAAAGAAATTCAAATTTATCTAGATTTTAATTTATATTAATCAGACATTTTTTTTGTTACAATTTATTTTTTTACTATTCTCAATTATTATGACACATTAAGAATTATATATTTTTGAAAACTCTTTTGCTGTAACAATGAGAATGTTGAAAAATATATTATCTCTCCTTCATAAACGACATCCAAGAGAGGAACAGGACAAAAGTCATAATAAATAGAAGCGCATATTAAGGTATTAGACATGTCCCGGTTCCTTCTGAAGATCTGTAGATAACTTTATCATTCAACGGGGAAACTTTAAAAATTTCGAACGATCAATGCATTTTTCAGCAGATAAGCCATTACACAAAGCATTAAGAGCAAGCGTGGGGCATAAAGATACTTCTGAGCATCCGTCCTAATTATCGCTAACTGTAGCAATATTCTTAAGTAATGAGCTGGGATAATTAACAGGACAGCATAGTGACACCATTTGTAACTCCAATTTGTTTGGGAAAAGTAATAATGAAATCAAGAATATTCAACTAACAAGGTAGAATTTTTAGCTATATGGAAAAGGATATTTCTCTTTTTTTTATTAGTTGATACTTAGAGATAAATTATTACGAACATATATAAAAAGAAATTGTTGGACATTAATTTGTCAATTCAATTAGTAAATCAATTAGCTATCAATTAACCAATTAAAAATAAATTAATACTTTTATTCATTAACGATACCAATTTTAACGATAATCAGTTTCTATATTATAATGTCAATATTTGAAAAGAACACTGTGTGAAATATTATGAATTGTGCTAAAGATTGAAAGTTAATTTGTTCATTAATCTTGTATAAATTACATGTTAGTATGTAAAGTTTATTTCTTAAAAATGAATTGTGTTTCATAGGAAGGTTTGAAAATAATACATGCTAACAAGATTAGGCTTAACTTGTTTTCAGTCGATTATTTCAAACGATTAAGTTTATGTTCTTAATGTTTGATAAAATTAAACATTGTTAATTAATTGAATTTCGGATTCATTTTGAAATACTTTTGAATTAAAATAAAACAGAATAAAGGAAATTGAAAACCTCTAATCATATTCCGTTACACCAACTGATGTAGAAAATTAACTCATTTGAAATGCCCAATTGGTGTTGAAAATTCCCGCATGAACAGTGTGTTGTAATTGTTTATAACTGTATTTTAATTTTAATTAAAGGCTTAAAAATCATGTTCATAATACTATTGTAGCCATATCAATCTCAACGATAAATAGAATCGACTTAAAGTAATACTAACTTGATTTCCTATTTTGCTTTATTTCAAGTGCGCACTGTAAATAAATTGTTTTTAGGTTATTTGTGTGCTTTTCCATACGTATGAAGTCACGGGTAAAAGCCGGTCGATAAAATTATCAATATATAATTTATGACGTTGGTTATGTTTAGAATATCAATTTAAATACAATTTTAACAAAATCTTAAAATTATATATTTTTTTCGGATGTGAATGTAAACACCAAAATTTAAAATAAAGAGTTCTGAAAACTTTTAAAACGTTGCATAACTATACATTCATTGCATTATCTTAAATATTACGTCTTCGTCTTTAGGCTTAATAATCAGAAGATGATATCAATGAAAATAAATTATTTATAGTCGAAAATGTAGTTTTAGTTTTAAAAATGGCTGACATTTATTAAAAGAAAGTAATAATGACATTGTTACAAATCTGTAATATAGTTTCCAGACTTACTTAAAATCGTTATCATATTCAATGATGCTGGAACTTTGGAGATGAATTTGGCCATTTCACTTGGTTGGAAAAATTCAGCGGAGAAGTTGAACACAAGGTCTCTGAAAAACTGAAAAAAAAAAATTGAATTGAAACATGAGGATTTTTCTCGGGAATGACATGTCGCATAGTGGCTTGGCCGGAGGATTTACAAGGGGAAGCTTTTGAACGAAGATTAATATTTGATAAAGAGTACTTGAAAGTCCAAGCCAAATCAAAAAGTCCTTGCGTCTATTTTTTTAGCCAAAATATGGTTGTGAATACAAAGGGAACATATACATTCCCAGGAGTGAATGTTCCTTGAACCGTACCAGCCATATCTGCCTTTTGCTCCGATGAGTGGCGCTGCTATCAGTCATTTAAGATGACGGTTGCTCTTCAGACGTCCACAGCTTATGAGCAGCGAAGTGTTTTCCGTTTTCTATGGAGCAAGGGACAAACGCCCATTGCAATTCAAAGGGAAATGCACCCCCACGAACGTGGAAAAGAGTCTCTGTTTGAAAAGTCTGCAATAGTGGTGTCGTGAGTTTGACTTGCATGTGAATGAGCGTTCTCTGGGAGAATTTGGAACAACCACTTTACAGTCCAGACCTTGCCCCTAATGCTTTTCACGTTTTCGGTCCACTGAAAAAGATTCAGGCAAGACAGAGATTCACATGTGATGAAGAAGCCAAAAACGCTGACAGAAGGTGGTTCCACAGTCATTCGGAAGAATTCTACTACAGGGGTATCTCTAATTTAGTGCTGCGATGGGACAAATGTTTGAACTGGTGTGGTGACTATGTGAAAAAATAATTTAAGGTACATGGTACACTAGGTATATTTGTAAATATCTGTATGTACCTGTTTTTGGCGAATAGAAAAATAGGCGCAAAGACTTTTTGATTTGCCATCGAAAATGCAAGTATTAAGATTCTAGATGTATACAATTTCTGCAGGTTATCATTTCAGGCATATTTAAGAAATTTAAAAACAGATCAACATAATGACTGTCAGCCCCATATATTCTTCACCGTATCTTGCAAAATATAGAAAATATGAAATAAATGGCAAACGATTCGAATAAAACCAAATATTTGATTCATGCAACAATTTGCCTTTCGAAGTACTTTTCCAAAATGCCTATTCTCTTTAGCTAGGCTAAGTTTCTAGATGTTTAAGGTAATCCTACAAAGATTAATGAAAAGCCTCATAAAAATAAAAATTTTACTGTCATGTCAGACACCATGATTAATTAATATAACAATGCTCCATTATCTTAGAAAGCTCATTCTTGGGTAGTTTTCCACCCCTCATTAAAATAATAACGTCATTAACTGCTTCTGAGTGCAGATTTATTGTTCGAACTCAGTTTCCTTCGTCCAAAAAGGCATGTTTCTCAAGTTGAATTAAATCACTTTAAAACTATAGCTCTTCATACTTTAAATACAAAGAATGAATTCTTAGAAAGAGGATATTAAAAGAAAGGTTGTGTCTTACATTTGAAGTAACAGAGTATGCTTGGTTAAGAATAAGTTAGAATTAAATAAATTTATGCCGCTTTCTTTTATAATTTAGAAATTTAGTAGCTAAGTGTAGCTGTATTATCTATGTCTGTAGGTGGTAATAGATTTAAAAGTTTCCTAATTTGTATATATTTTTGGTATAGCTTAATGACATTTTTCAAATACTTGGGAATTTTGTGTTTAACATGAAAGTCAAATTTTCAAAAATAAATAAAATAAAAAACAATAAGAAAAATTACCTGTTATTTGCTCTCAGATCTAATCGCAAACATTACTGTTCAATCTAGCTTCATTTCATATGTTTTTAATGATTATCTATGTAGATATATCAAAAAGTCCGTTGATAAGTATGTTAATTTTTATTTCGATGTGCACCAATATATTCTGACTTATCAGATCTAAATTTAAACACTGATGGTGTAAGCAGCTGGAAATCAACGCCCTAAATTAATTTAAAAGCCACGTTAAATCTTTTATTTATTGTCACATATTAAAACCAATCACATTTTCTTGAATTTATTGCGTATACTGACTTTGGAGAACTATGATGATGTCGTGTCCGCTTTTTACCGCGGAAAGAGGGGTGCAGTAGCTTCTGAGGGTATGAACCCCTGAGCACCGGAGGGCAGAAGTCTGACTTCTTGCTCAAGTGAGGATGAAACACACACACATACGCTTGCACAGCCCCTTTTTACAGGGGGGCACATTCTCACATCTCAGATAGCACACAGAAGAACAACCATGCCCGAACCCGGGACCTCCAGAACACGAGGCAGACGCGCTACCTCTGTGCCAGCAAGCCGGCTTTGGAGAACTATAATTTTTATATATGTTGAAATTTTCTTCCTCGTGCTCTGGGTGCCCTGGGTTCAAGTCCCGGTTGGGGCATGGTTGTTCTGTGTGCTATCTGTGAGATGTGTGACTCCCCCCCCTTGTAAAAAGGTGCTGCGAAATCAAATGCGGTGGGTGTATAGTGAAGTCGTACTCTTGGCCCTAGTTGGCGCTACTTCAAAAACAAGAGACGCTCATTTCGAATTAAATCTGCTGCTGTATCAGCGGGGGGCTTGTCCATAGGCAAGTGCCATAAGTAACAACATATGTTGAAATTTCAAAAAAATCATTTTTAATGAAGATAAATTTCAAATTTATTTGCAATTTTTCTGATTTTAAACAATTTTAATGTGAGTGCTATTTTCCTGAACACATTTTAAAATGTCATTTTTTATTATTCATACGCCAAATATTTAATTTCGAATTTATTAATGTGGCTCATTTTTTATTCCTCTTTTTAATTTATTCAATTTTCAGTATTTTTGTTATTTTATTTTTGAATGTTTTGCTCATTCTAACAATAACTTTTATCAGCATATAAAGGGTATGAAATTTTGACTATATCCACAAATATATTGTCAGTCATCAGCTCTGATAAACGTACAAATCATTCATGTCTGAGGGAAAGAAGAAACAATAGAAATCGAACAGGAAGAAAGGGATAAAAATGCAATAAACAACCGAAGGCTAAACAAAAGCTGAAAAGAATACTAAATGAAGATAGCGAAAAACTGCTGACGAATGAGAATACAGATTTGAATCGGAGACAGCTATAAACTTTACATAATATAGGAGTTCAGACGGAAAGATGGGGATTAACTTTAAGTTTTAAATTCTACACATTACGGCAACAGAGATTTTAACTGTAAATTTTACAGGGCATATAAACCCAAACATATTACGAGAGCATGATTGATATGGAATATTTATTCAATTGAAGTTGCGAAATGGTGTCTGAGAGAAAATACATGTGTTGTACTAATTTATACACGCAAAAGCCATTTTTTAGACAGATAAAATTTAAAAATGTATTTTCGGATAAAATTTAAATGAAATAAAGAATTGATTAATTTTGAAAGGAAATATTGAAAGGAGATTTAAAACTGTAGGTAAAGAAATCGTAAACTATAATAAAAATCATGGAGACTAAGCAACTTCATGTTATCTATTCGCTGTTCAAAAACGAAAGCAAATTAAATCTAATCTATATTGATAAAATGAAATAATTGTTCGTCTATTTCTAACGGTAATTAGAGAAAAAAGAAAACATATAGAACACCTTATCTACATTGAAATCGGAAACATGGGAAAAAATTTGCGAAAACTAATTCAAATATTATTTAACGTATAATAAGAATTATTTCATTAAGTTGTATTAATTTTTGTGGAATAGGTATTAAAATGCAAATTTTTTACATAAGAAGCGGCGTTCATGATGATATGCATAACTTATGATGCATATCTGATGTATTTTCTGAAAGATAATACTCTTTATCATTCTTTAAAAATAGTTTTTGTTGTTATTAATTCAGACACGTTCAGAATATTGCTCTTTAAATCTAATAATTATATTGCGCAAACATTTTGTTTTAAAGAGCAGACATTTTTAAAAAAATGTTAAAGGTTTCTTTCTTTGGAAACTGAAAAAGAAAAACTTTTAAATTCAAACTTATAATTTTTAAAAGGGGGCATAGAGAATATTTAAATTATCACATAATATCGATCTATATTATTTTTATCTATCCAAGTTTATTCTGCACTAAATTGTGTGTATCTACACAAAGTAGGCTTATAAAATTTTTGAAATTAAGTTCGATTTAAAATGAAAAGTTAATTTCATCGAGCAGCAATGATTCGTATTAAAGTACATTTATTTATTTTTTTCAATAATCTAACCAAGAAGCATTAGTATTTGTTTTCTTCATAATTTCAGCTTCAAATCAAAATTCAGATTTTTGACGAAAGGATGGAAAATATGGAAATTTAAGAGAAAACTGAGCTCAGATTCAAAGATATCATTATTACATGTCAATAAAAATTTGAAATTTAAAATATTTTGTAGAAGAATTCTTAAGAATTTATTTTATCAATTACGTCATCAGTCCAATCAATAGAAATCATCAATTCAATCAATGGCGAGGCGGGGGCAGTTATAGACTAAATGGGATCAATATACAATATTTTAATAATTAATAACATATTATTCTAATGATGTAAAACATTTAACATCACTTTTCATTTGGCAAAACTACTTTAAAATAATTAAGATAGAAAAGTTCCTCTAAAATTCCTTCATTAATTAAACGTTTTAACTGTTCAAGAAGGTTGCATACAGCAAGGATTGTGAATATGGTCTTGATGCCATTATTTAATTTGTAATTTCTATGTTAATATGATTTAATTGCATCGATAAAATATTAAATGCCCGAACAATAATTATATTTTCATAAATACCACATCAAGAAAACAGTTCTGTAAAAATATGCTAATGAATTAATAATAAAGCATAGTTTAATTCTATAACTGAAAGGAAATTGCAATTAAGAGAAACATTTGGTTTAGGATTAACAGGAATCCATGTTAATAATTTAAAACACAAACATTTGATTTTTATTTTATGTAGTTAGCTTAGTATGTAGATCAATTAATGAAATATTATGTAGATATTATTGTGAAATGTTACGAAAATTGCCACTCATTTTAAAAAATAAGTGTTAAATCTAAATTGTATGGGCGTTAGAAATGATTTATATTAATATTTAAATTCTCTTTAATTTAAAACCGCTCCTTTTTAGAGTATTAATACATAGTTAATTTCACAATGAACGTTTAAATGCTGCCACATTAAATTTAGATTATTTATTTATTTTTAATTTGAGAATTTCACTGAAAGAATCAAAAAATAATTTAAATTATCAATAATTTAAAATAATCATTTTTTAAAAGTTATTTGATAATTTAAAAAAAGGATTTTATATTGATTGAAAAAATTATTTAGTAATTGATTATACAACATGTCCATCAATCTTTATTTAAAACCCGTTAAATCAGCATAGATGAAGTAGAAGATAAATTACTTAGTAAAAAAAAAGGGAAATGATATTACGTGAAAAGTTATACAATGTTTGAGATTAAATAGTCTTCATCCATACATTTTCTATTTAATCCACACATTCTATTTAATTCATACAAAATCCATATATTTCCTATTTTAAAATTAATATCAAATATTAATACAAATGAATAAATTTGAGAGTACAAAGGTTATTCCATTAAATTGGATTACTACAATTATTCATATACCTTCTCATTTATCAAACTTTTTTTCACTATATAATATCATAATTACACATAAAACATTTATTGAAAAATATATTGCATGCATTTAAAGCAAATTATTTGTTTCGTATGAAATATTAAATACTGTTAGTTATAGAATAATTTGAAATATCTTCTAATTTTTGATAAAATGTTTTGTTAATTAAATTGGCAGAAATAATTATTTTACAAAATAATTAAATTATTCTGGTATTCATCTGAAGTAAATATTAAATTAACTTAAGATGTACTTTACATAATTCTTAATTTTAAGAAAATGCTATTCCCGAATTACAATTAATTCTTTACATAATTAAAATGAATATTGAACAAAGAATCCTTGCTTTTTAACATGAATAGCTATAATTTTAAAGATACATGTTTTCTTTTTCAACACGCTATCTACCGGTCGTTAATCGACAAAGATTTCAACATAAACTTTTCCTAACTGAGAACATCAGGCTGAATAATCTCAATTAGTTACAAGTTTCTCAATGTAAATAGGAAAAACTTGTTATGTATTATATTTTCAATGAGAAAAAAAATATCGATATTAGAAACGAGTTCAATAATGTATTAAACACTGTCTACAATAACAGTTGTATTTATCAAATATGATATACTGAAAAATTAAAATAAAACAACAGTTTGGTTCAACAAAAAAACGAAGTATTCAGGAAAGAACAAATGTAAAAATTTCTGAGAGAATGTAACAACTTTGCTGAAAGTTTGCATTTTGGAAACATTTGATCCAGAAAAAAATCCAGGACGAAACAAAAATGGTTGATTATGTAAATGCTGCATGTTTTATCAGGTGGTAAAAAGAACAGAAAAATAAAGAAATCCTGATCCCCCGGGAGGAAGGAGTATTACCTGGTAGAGGCGGAGAAGTCACACAGTGAGCAAAAGAATGAAAACCAGGGTATTAGGATCTTTCACGAATAAATGCATTCTAATGTTAAATCTACATACATAAGTTACATGGGATATACAAGGATGTAAAAAAAGAATCGGTGCGAATAGCAGAAATTTAGATGAGAAAAATATAATATATCTGTTTACTTACTTGCAAATAGTAAATCAAACTTTGCCTCCCCAGAAACAAGATTGTAAAATACTGTTAAGCATATACTTAAGACGAGATATTTCATAACGGCATAGTAAATCGAATCATTAAAAGCTAGCTAAAGAAATATATTTTGTCAAAAATTTATATTTGCTTTAAATCAAATACAGCGTGTTTCGGCAAGGATAAACTCTGCACAGCCAAATTCGTTGTTTGAAATTCATAAAAAGTGCCAAAAGTCGTGTAACTCTACGACCCATACTTTTCGAGAAAAATGCAAGAAAATGCATGATGTCATATTCGATTTACACAGAAAGACTTTATTCGAGACATGAACATGAATACATTGTCAAATTTCTTGGAATAAAGAAAAAAAATGATGAACATATTTCCAGGAACTGTTTTATTATTTTATGCTTTGACAGTTAAAGCAATTATAGCATGCATGTATGTTTTAAGTGCCGTATTTTCATAACCTTAAAATGTCATTGATTGAAAAGAAAAGAAACTCGAAACTTCTCTCTAGAACTTTTGAAATCAAGTATGACCTTGAGGTGGGCTTACAAAGTATTCTTAAAAATGCATTAATCATTCCAGGAACTAAACAAGCTTTTTTTGACACCCAATTTCTGAAGAACAGGAAATACAAGGTCGGCCATCTTTTAAATCGTTATTTCAAGTTCTGTTTTTAACACTAACACATTTTGAAAATTTAATTCTGAGGAAACTGGGCTTTGTAAATTTCATTTTTGCTCTACAAAATGCCTGAAAATGGATCTAAAGTTTTTATATATATAGATGATATTTTACTTCCAAAATGATTACATGTTGCGAAAATAACAAAGGGAATTATAAAAAATAACCTGATATTGTATATATATATATATATATATATATATAT
>JAOUZG010001971.1:0-21790 GCA_026289955.1 Argiope argentata | reverse complement strand
TAAAAGTTAAAGCATTGGCAACCATCCCTGTAAATGTGAGTGCTCATAGAACTCTTAATTCATCCAAAGGAGTTATAACCTGCGGAGAATTGTTGAATGTTCCTATGGAGGAAATAACAGAAAAATTGAAGTCTCAGAGAGTAACGGAAGTTCGCCGTATTAAAATTCGACGAGACGGGAAACTCCTGGACACGAAACATCTGATCCTCACTTTCAATACTCCAAAAGCACCCGAGTCAATAAAGGCAGGTTATATGAAACTATCTGTGAAACCATTTATCCCCAATCCCTTAAGGTGTTTTAATTGTCAGCGCTTCGGCCATTCCAAAGCTAACTGCCGTGGGACTCAAACTTGCGCCCGCTGTGTGACAGCCGGCCATGAAAGTACTGATTGCACATCTAAAGAAAATGCATAAATTGCAAGGGGAGCCATACCTCTTTCTCAAGATCCTGTCCCAAATGGAAACTAGAGAAAGAGATTATAACAACTAAGGTTTAAAAAGGTATTTCTTTCCCTGAAGCGAAACGCTTGGTTCTAGCACAAACTCCAGTGGAAGGACGAAGCTATGCATCTGCAACAAAATCCCTGAAAACATCCGAGACACAAACAATTCCAGTAACTATTCTATCGAACGACTCGGATTCTGATTTAATTCCTAGTCCAATAAAAGAAAAAGATTCAGCTGTTTTTAAAAAAAGACGAACTGTATCTAGGGCACAGAAAGCCTTGTCATTAAAAATTTCAAAGAAGGGTACTTCTCTTAAAGATTTAAAATCCCGTAGATCAGTTGCTCTTGAGATGGGCAAAGCAGGCCTTGCAACTAAGGACTTACCTACTCTGTTTGATAATCCTTCAAATTCTGAGCTGCTAAAAATTCACCCGTCGGAGGATGATGATGATGATGATGATGATCTCCAAATGAGTTGCGAACAGCCAGCAACTCCGCTCACTGGTGTTGATAACAGTCCTCCTCCCACTTTTAATGGTTAGTTTTATCTCCTGGAATTGTCGTGGAATCAGGACAAAACTTGAGGACATCAAAGCTCCAATGAACTCTACGCAACCTGTTTGCATTGCGCTTCAAGAAACTTTTTTGAAGTCGAATGTTCACCTGAAGCTACGTGGCTATAACTGTGTGAGAAAGGATAATGATACTGTTCTCTGGTGGAGTGTGCATTTTGACCTCCAACCTTTATCCTAGTACAATCCTTAACATACACACTCCTTTGCAAGCAGTAGCTGTACAAGTGCACGTGAAAACCTTGATAACTATTTGCTGCATATATTTACCACCAAATGAAATTATTTCTCAAAATGACCTTAATGTTTTGGTTAATCAACTTCCAGCACCTTTCATATTATTAGGTGACTTTAATGGCCATAGTACTTTGTGGGGCTCCAACACTACGAACTCTCGTGGGCGACAGATAGAACAATTGATATCTGACAACTGTCTCTGTCTGCTCAATAATGATGAGAAGATGTATTTACATGAATCCACAGGTACCTTCCATTCTATTGATTTGGCCCTTTGCTCTCCAGCACTACTGCCCTTGTTGAATTTTCAGGTCGCAAGTGACTTATATAATAGTGATCATTTTCCTTTGATAGTCTCTCATGTTGAAAGTGATTGTGTAATACAACGTCCACAGACTTATGTATTTCAGCGGGCGAACTGGGCTGAATTTACTAAAAAAGCTGTGATAACTGAGACAATGATTACTTTTGATAGTGTCACTGATGCAACTCAAAAAGTTATTGACAGTATTATCGATGCTGCAAATTATACAATACCAAAGCAAAACTCTCGACCACGGAAATACTATAAACCTTGGTGGAATGACGCTTGTCGAAACGCTTACAGGAATCAAAGAAAATTATGGGGGATTTTCCACAGATACCCAACAACGGGAAACCTCATTGCGTTTAAAAAAGCAAGGGCAAATGCACGTCGAATTCGACGTCGAAGCCAAAGATCATCATGGATCAGATAGGTGTCCTCAATAACTTCCTCGACATCCAGTGCCCAAGTATGGAAGAAAGTCAGGGCGGCCAATGGCATATATACAGATTTTGCTTTCCCAGTATTAAGTGTTGGATCGTCCTCTTATTCTTCCCCTTCAGACATTGCCAACATCATAGGTCAAGCATTTGCTGGTGTTTCAAACTCTTCTTCTTATAGCCCAGTTTTTCTCAAGAAAAAGAAACAGGCTGAACGATTTAAATTAAAATTCAAGACCCGAAGTTACTTTTCATACAATTGCGAATTCCGGATGTATGACCCCTCAGGGGCTCACCTACTATAGGTGAGTACGGGTGTCCCAACCCCGAGGTTCCCAGGGATCTTTACTCCCTTTATTTTTATCCTCCTCTTCACCTTCTTCTGTCTACTTGATCCTTCTTTCCCTCGACGGCAAGCGAGGGAGCTCTCCATGAGAAGCTGTCACCACTCTGTTTGCTTCTTGCTACTCATGGACAGCTAGAAACCCCACGTGTTGGCCGTGCGTGGCGACCCATTAGACAGGTGGTGCACTGTGGTCCCCGGTGTATCAATCGGCCGGTACCTAACCACATGAGTGATTAGTCTGCTAGGGATCAAGCGTAGGGGTTACTCCTTGGGCTTGGCGTTAAGGGTGGTCACTGTCCCCGGGGGTAACTCCCAGCGTATAGGTACCAGTTAGTATTATGGAAAGTGCTGAGGCTAGGTAAATCTAGAGCCAGTTACTGCCATCCCTTGTAGGGCTCCGTGGTGGGTGATACCGCTGGACCTGAATCATTTGTAATATCGTATGGGCAAAACCAAAGCGGTTCCCTTCAGTGGGCAACAAAAGAATTTTACTTCTTTTAATAACTTTGATAAAATTTTTATTATAAAACGCATTAGTACTGTAAATGAAACTTTTCACAATGTGTCACCATTTATTGTTGAAAAGGCTTGAACTGGAACTCTTGGTACTGTTGCATCGACCCGGAAACTAAGATCTGGTGATTTGCTTGTGGAAGTGAGTTCCCGTAAACAGTCGCAACTAATTATGAAAATGAAAACACTAGGAACAATATCTGTAAGTGTAAGTGCTCATGCTACATTGAATTCTTCAAAAGGGGTAATAACGTGTGGCGAGTTGTTCAATGATTCCATTGAAAAAATTACTGAGGAATTAAAGCCAGAAGGAGTAATTCATGTACGGCGTATAACTATCAGACGGGATGGGCAACTCCTTCCTACTAAGCATTTCATTCTCACGTTTAACAATCCCAAATTACCTGAATCTGTAAAAGTTGGCTATATGAAATTGGCTGTTAGGACTTATGTACCAAACCCACTACGATGCTTTCAGTGCCAACGCTTCGGACATTCGAAATCAAGCTGCCGCGGGACTCTCACCTGTGCCCGTTGTGCAGAAAAAGGCCACGACAGCCAGCAATGTTCTGCACCAGAAAAGTGCGTGAATTGTGATGGTAAACACACCTCCTTTTCTCGATCTTGTCCCCGTTGGATACTAGAAAAGCAGATAGTATCTGTTAAATTCAGGGAAGATATTCCATACCCTGAGGCCAGACGGAAAGTCCTTGCTCAGACGCCAACACCAGGCGTGACGTTCGCATCTATTGCAAAAAAACAATTTTGTTCAAATTGCTCCTGTGCAAATTGCGCGCAGAATAGTCCCAAAATTAAACCTCCGCCTAAATTGTCTGATACAGATTCTGAAAATTCTGTAACTAGTGCTTCTGAACCCAGCAAATCGGTAAACCCTCAACGCAAAATCAAACCGAACAAAGCCTTAAAGCTCAAAATTTCAAAACGGGGCATCCCTCAAAAGGATCTTCCTCAAAAAATTAAAAAATCATTTTTGCGAAACTCCGTCGCTCTGGGGCTTGCGAGTCAGAGCAAAGTCCACAAGGACTTATCGTCTCGCTTTGGTGTCGTGCCCAAAAGTCCCGATAGCATTTCACTTCATCCATCTGAAGAGGATGATAATGACCTCCAAATGAGTTGCGATTTATCGCCTACTCCATCCAATGTCCCTAATATTTCTTTAAACACAAACACTTCTTAATGGGTTTTTGCATTTCTTGGAACTGTCGTGGCATTCGTCCTAAATTACATGAACTTCGGACAATTCTTAACAAATTTCATCCCGCTTGCGTTTGCCTTCAAGAAACATTTTTGAAGACAGGCACACCACTTAAATTATGGGGGTATAGTATTGTTCAGAAAGATTCAGAAAACAGCTCGCATAATTCTGGAGGAGTCTGCATCCTCACCTCCAATTCCTTTCCGAGTACACCTATCTCACTCCATACTGATTTGCAAGCCGTAGCTGTTCAAGTGCATATACGAGCATTAATTACAATCTGCTGTATATATTTACCGCCTAATTCTTCTGTTAGTCAACAAGACCTTGACTGTTTAGTGGATCAACTTCCAGTGCCATTTATTCTACTTGGTGACTTTAATGGACATTCTACTTTATGGGGTTCGGAAAGCACAAATTTTCGTGGGCGGCAGATCGAACAGTTTATTTCCAATAACTGTCTCTGTCTGCTCAATAATGATCAAAAGACATATTTCCACGAACCCACACGCTCCTTTCATAGTCTAGATCTTGCAATATGCTCGCCAGTACTCTTGCCGTTTTGGAATTTGGCCGTTGAAGATGATCTCTATGGTAGTGATCATTTTCCTATAATAATTTCCCAAGCTGACAGTGGTGGTATGACTCAGGGTCCACCACATTTTCTGTTTCAGCCAGCGGATTGGTCTGCATTCACACAACAGGCAACAATTACTGAAGCTATGGTTAATACTCCAGACATATCGGCGGCGGTACAACAAGTCCTTGACAGCATTATTAATGCAGCAAACAATAGTATTCCTAAGTGTTCCCCACGTCTAAGAAAATTTCGGAGACCGTGGTGGAATAAAGATTGCTACGATAGTTTCAAAAAACAAAAGCAACTTTGGAACAGATTCCGTAGGTGTCCTACTACGCAAAATCTAATTGCTTTTAAACGAGCTAAAGCTATCGCTCGTCGTATCCGCCGGAGCAGTCAGAGGGAATCGTGGCTTAAATATGTTTCTACTCTTACCTATTCAACCCCTAGCAAACAATTATGGAAGAAAGTCAAAGCGGCCAATGGAATGTATCCCGATTTTTCCTTACCTGTGTTGAAATCGGGAAATGGGATATACTCCTCGCCCTTGAAGTTGCCAATATTCTTGGGCGTACATTTGAAAAAGTTTCCGCTGCAGATTCATATAGTCCATCATTTTTGCTGGCAAAAAAGCAAGCGGAAAGAAGCAAATTACAGTTTATTTCCCGTAGATCTCTTCCGTATAATTGTGAATTCAGTTTGTTCGAGTTGAAAACTGCTTTGTCTAGCTCTACTGCTAGTAGTCCCGGTCCTGATGGTATAACTTAAGGTATGCTTTGCCATTTGGACGAAGTCTCTCTGTCCAATTTATTAAAGCTATTTAATAGAATATGGACTGAGCAAGTGTTTCCATTACAATGGCGTGAAGCTATAGTTATTCCAATCCTTAAATCTGGGAAAGATCCTGCAAACCCTCTGAGCTATAGGCCAATTGCTTTGACTAGCTCGATGTGCAAAACTTTTGAACGCATGGTCAATGCCCGCCTGATATTTCAACTAGAAAAACACGGGTACATATCGTCGTTGCAGAGTGGTTTCCGTCGTGGACGTTCAACTTATGATAACATCGTCCTTCTGGAAACACAAATTCGAAATGCATTCGTCCGACGCAACCATCTGGTTTCTATCTTTTTCGATATAGAAAAAGCTTATGACTGTGCGTGGCGATATGGTATTCTACGAACTCTTTTTAACCTAGATTTTAGAAGAAATCTCCCTATTTTTATACAAAACTTTTTAACTTCACGAATTTTTAGAGTACGTCTTGGTAATTTTTATTCTGATATTTTTAATCAAGCTGAGGGTGTACCACAAGGGTGTGTTCTCAGTGTCACTCTTTTCATAACGTATTTTAGTGAAATTCTTAGTATTCTGCCTCCATCTGTTCAATGCACTCTTTATGTTGACGATTTGCAAATCTCCACTCAAGGCTCTAATATGAACATAATTGAACGGCAATTGCAAAATGCAGTTAATAAATTGGTTTCGTGGTGTGATAAAAATGGGCACACTCTTTCACCGGAAAAGAGTCGTTGCGTGCATTTTTGCCGAAAACAACACTTGCATCCAGAGCCTGTGATCAATATTCGGGGAACCGCCATCCCCTCTGCAGATGAAATACGGTTTTTAGGTGTCATTTTTGATAGGAAGCTGACATTCCTTCCGCATGTCTTACATCTACGAAAGATGTGTGAGAAATCCCTTAACATCCTAAAGGTGTTATCTAATACCTCCTGGGGTGCCGATCGTGCATCTCTCTTGCGGATCTACCAAGCCGTCACTTTATCCCGCATGGATTACGGGTGCATGGTGTATGGATCTGCACGGCCATCCGTCCTACGAAATCTTGACACGGTCCATCATTCGGCCCTTAGAATTTGCTCTGGTGCTTTTCGCACGTCACCAGTAGAAAGCCTGTATACAATATGCAATCAACTTCCTTTAAATCTTCGACGTCAAAAGATAACAGCTCAGTACTATTTTCGAATATTATCTGTTCCAAAACATCCTGTTAGTCACCCGTCTCTTCCGGTTGGTCTTCGGAGACTTTACGACGCTCGTTCCTCTCATATTCTTCCATTTAATGAGAGGGTTAAAATTTTGCTTGATGATTTGGGGCTTCCCGAGGTTTTAATACAGCCGATAAATTTCTACTCCTTTCCTAGTTGGGATATTCCCCAATTTTCCTTTTTGAACCCTTTCTCCGGCTATGAAAAAACTACAACAGCACCGATTATATTTCAGCAGCTCTTTCATTATCACCGCTGCCAATATTCTTCTTACACAGACGTCTTTACCGATGGATCAAAATCCAACGAACATGTTGGTAGCGGAGTTGTGTTTTCCTCAGAAACTTATAACTATCGTCTACCCACGTCTTTCTCTGTTTTTACAGCTGAATTGATTGCAATAAAGAGCGCTCTTCAACTGATTTCAACTTCTTCAAAACAAAATTTTTGCATTTATACTGACAGCATGAGTGCTTTGAGATCCCTTTCCAATTTCAGCAATCGGATACATCCTGTTGCTTTAGAAATCCTTATGCTTCATCGTGATCTTGAGAAAAGAGGCATCAAAATTTTATTTTGTTGGGTTCCGAGTCATGTAGGAATACTCGGAAATGAAATGGCAGATAGTGCGGCTAAGACGGCCAGTTCTTTCCTGCAGCATGAATTTCCGTATACCGATGCCAAACATTATTTGACTAATCATGTTCGTGCAAAGAGGCAACAATCCTGGGAACTGCAGACTTCAAATAAACTTCACTCAGTTGATGCAATGCGAAGTGTATGGTCAGTTTTCCCAGTGCGTGCACTAGACGTAAAATTAACTCGACTACGGATTGGGCATGCCCGCTTTAGCCACAAGCATCTTTTATTTGGAGAGCAATGCCCTTCATGCTCAAAATGCCGTGTAATTTTAACAGTCCGACATGTTTTGCTAGAATGCCCTGATTTTAATCAACATCGCTTAAGTTTTTTTAATTCATCCTCCATCGAATTGCGAGATCTTGTGGGTGAAAATCCTCACCCTAACATTTTTAAATTTTTACATTGCATTGGTTTTTTACATTCTATTTAGATTTGCTTCTTCATTGTCGAAATATTTTATTTTTAATTCGTTTGATACTTATTTTAGAAAAATTGAAATTTTTAATTTTAATGCACAAATACATATGTTAAATGTCTAAATTTGACTTTTCAACTGCAAATTTGCTCTTACAATTTTTTTACATGACTTTAATTTAGACAACCATTCGAGTGGCGCAGCATAGCCAGATTTGGCTTTTGTGCCAAAAAACCCAAAATAACCTAACCATCCGGATGTATGAATTGAAAAATGTTCTCTGTCAGACACGTGACACTAGTCCAGGTGTTGATGGAATTATATACAACATGATACGACATCTGGATGATTCTTCCCTTTCTCATCTCCTTAGTCTGTTTAACAGAATTTGGAGAGAGCAACTGTTTCCAGCTCAGTGGCAAGAGGCGATTGTAATTCCTATCCTCAAGCCTGGAAAAGACCCTAGAGACCCTCTCAGCTATAGACCAATAGCTTTGACTAGTTGCTTATGCAAAACATTCGAGCGTATGGTCAATGCACGTCTTCTGTATGAATTGGAGAAAAATGGATGTATTTCGCCATTTCAAAGCGGATTTCGTCGAGGTAGATCCACAATTGATAATCTTACACACCTAGAATCGCAAATACGTAACGCTTTTGTTCGTCGAAATCATCTAGTTTCGATATTTTTTGATATTCAAAAGGCCTATGACCGTACTTGGCGCTATGGCATTCTCAAAGTTTTATTTTAAATAGGATTCAGAGGTTACTTACCCCTTTTTATTCAGAACGTTTTAAAAAATCGCATTTTTCGTGTTCGTATTGGCCAAACTTTATCTCATCCTTTTATCCAACAAGAAGGTGTTCCTCAGGGAAGTGTTTTAAGTGTCACCCTATTCATTCTTCATTTGAGTCAAATACTTAATGTTTTACCATCATCTGTTTCTGGCACATTGTACGTTGATGACCTACAAATATCCTGTCAGGGATCTAGTATAGCGTTAATAGAACGACAGCTCCAAAAAACAGTTGACAAATTTACAGACTGGTGCGATGAGAATGGGCACACACTCTCCCCTGAAAAGAGTAGTTGTGTTCATTTCTGTAGAAAACGAAACCTTCACCCAGACCCAGTAATTAAGATTCGGGGAACCAGCTTAGCAATTGTTGACGAAGTACGGTTTCTAGGATTGGTATTTGATAGGAAACTCACTTTCCTTCCCCATGTCCTCTATCTACGGAAGAAGTGTGAGAAATTGCTTAATATTTTGAAAGTCCTATCAACTACATATTGGGGAGCGGACCGAACATCTCTACTTCGCATCTATCAATCTGTGATACTGTCGCGTATTGATTATGGATGCGAAGTGTATGGTTCCGCACGCACTAATGTTTTAAAGAAATTGGATACTGTTCATCATACTGCGCTCAGGTTGTGTTCTGGAGCTTTTCGAACGTCACCGGTGCAAAGTTTATATGTAGTATGCCACCAGCTGCCATAAATCTGCGTCGCAAAAAGATGTGTGCTCAATATTTTTTCCGATTGCAATGCCATACTACTCACCCTATACGCAACATGAACATTCCTGTAGGCCTAAGCAGATTATACACTGCTCGTCCCTTTAATATCCCTCCTTTTTGTGAGAGAGTGAAGCGAATGTTGTCCAATTCAAATCTTTTTGATGTACAAATTAATCCAATAAATTTACTTTCCCCCCCTGGGATGTTCCACAAGTTTCATTTCATAACCCATTTTCTACATTTATTAAATCTGCCACTTCTCCCATAATTTTCCAACAAATTTTTAATTATCATAGATATCACTTTTCAGATTATAGTACCATCTTTACCGACGGATCAAAAACTGTTCATCATGTAGGTTGTGGTATTGTTATATCTCAAGATGTTTTTAATATAAGATTAGACACCATGTGCTCTGTTCTCACAGCTGAATTGATGGCAATCTTGTTCGCACTGGAGAAAATCTCTGCTTATGAGGAGCGAAAATTTTGCATTTACTCAGATAGTTCGAGCGCTCTTCAAAGTCTTCGTCATCCACATAATAAAACACATCCATTAGCTATAAACATTCTCTGTCTTCTGAAAAATATGCAGTCTAAAGGTTTTGACATAATTTTTTGTTGGATCCCTGGCCACTCGGGTATAATTGGTAACGAAAGGGCAGATATTGCAGCTAAGACTGCCTCTTTATTTCTACAAAGACCACTTCCCTACTCGATATGAAGAGACAAATTTCTAGTTATGTTCATTCGTTATGGCAGCAATCATGGGACCTTCAGGTTTCTAATAAATTGCACTGTATTAAACCAAACATTACCTTGTGGCCAGTTGTCCCGGTGAGAAAATTCGATGTGAAGTTGAGTCGACTTCGAATCGGGCACACCCGATTCACTCATAAACATCTTTTGTTTGGCGAACAGTGCCCAATTTGTTTAACGTGTCGGGTCGGTTTTACCGTCATTCATATTTTAACAGAATGTCCAGCTTTTAATCCTCATAGGTTACATCATTTTGGATCGTCAGCTTTAAACCTTCATGACATGGTGGGAGAACATCCTCACCTGAACATTTTTAAATTTTTAAAAGAAATTGGTTTTTTGCATCTTATTTAGTAACATTTAAATATTTTGAATTGAGTTCCTTTAATGTTTACTAATTTTTCAATTATAACTTTAATGTAACAAAGTTTTTACATATTGAATTCCATTTTAATACTTGTAAGATACTTTTTACCGTATGTTTGGCGCAGTATGGCCAGAGCTGGCCCTTGTGCCATAAAATTACAAACTCACTCTACAAACTCGCCCCCCCGGTCGCGTTCTTTTAAGCATTTTAAAATTTCATTTGCATTCTCAACCTTACTTTTGAGATTTTGAGAATAAATGAGAATCCACATTGAGTTTTAAATAAAAAGAAAAAAATTGAACCCATGAAAATATATTCCCAGAATGAAAATATATGAGTATTATTATTAATAAATTGATCCATAAGATTTTAAAACTTTCTAGGGTGAAACAATATTCTAAAAAATAAATATAAAATAAAAATGTGACGATTTTCTCTTTTATAACGTACTTTCATTTAAGGATTTTTGAATTCAGATTGCTTATGCAAATATTTTTTTAAAATAAGACACTGAACTTATTTACAGAATTTTACTTAACGAACGAAACTTTTCATCTTTTAAAGATTATATATACTGAAGTGACAAAAGTCATGGGATAGCAATATGCAAATATACAGATGGCAGTAGTATTGCAGCGAAAAAGTATAAATGCACAGTTCGTTTTCCAGAGCTTTCATTTGTGTTCAAGTTATTCATATGAACAGGTTTTTCGTGATTTATGGCGGCACGACGAGAATTAACAAACTGTGAACGTGGAATGTCAGTTGGAGCTAGACGCATGGGTCATTCCATTGCGGATATCGTTAGTGAATTCAACATTCCGAGTTCCACAGTATCAAGAGTGTGCCGAGAGTATGAAATTTCAGGCATCCCATCCCATCATGAACCCTGCGGTTCCCAGGGATATTGCCTCCCTTTATTGTTTATTCTCCTCTACGCCTTCTGCTGTCTGCTTTTTTTTTCTATCCCTCGACGGCAAGTGAGGGAGCTCTCCTTGAGAAGCTGTCGCCATTCTGCTTGCTTCCTGCTTCTTATGGACAGCCACCCCCCCGCGTGTTGGTCTTGCGTGGCGACCCATTAGACGGGTGGTGTACTGTTGGTCCGCAGTGCATCAATTCGGCTGGTAACCTTAATATGGCTCTTGCGCTAATAAACCCCAATCAATCAACAATCAATCAATCGGCTGGTAACCAACCCATTTGGATAGTTTGTTGGGGATTAAGTGAAAGGGTCAATCTCTGGGGCTTGGCGTTAAGGGTGGTCAACGCTTCTGGAGGTGACTCTGAGCGTATAGGTCTGGACTAGCACCATGGTAAGTGCCGAGGCTGGGGTGCTCAGAGCCGGTAACTGCCATCCCTTGTAGGGTTAGGTGGGCGGTGCCGTCGAAATCCGAATCTTGTGAACTTTTTGCATGGGCAAAAAAAACATCCCTTCAGAGGGCATCAAGTGCAAAACGATTTATCATTTTCGAAGCATTTCGATAAGTTTTTTATTCTTAAAAAAATATCTTCTACCGACGACACGTTTCATTCTGTTTCACCTTTTTTAGTTGAAAAGACAATATCAACTGTTCGAAAATTACGTAATGGGGATTTGCTCATTGAGGTTCTCTCACAAAAACAAGCAAATCAGATTGTAAAAATGACAAATATTGCGTCCTTTCCGGTGACAGTCAATGCCCATTCGATTTTAAACTTTTCCAGAGGAGTAATATCATGCGGTGAACTCTTTCATACACCAGTTGTTGAAATAACCAAGGAATTGGAAGGTCAAGGCGTTACTCATGTCCGCCTTATAACAATACGAAAAGATGGACAAGTCCTTGAAACCAAGCATTTGATCCTAACATTCCTTTCGTCTAAAACACCTGAATACATTAAAGCTGGTTATATGAAATTAGCTGTGAGGCCTTACATCCCCAATCCCTTGCGATGTTTCAAGTGCCAGCGTTTTGGTCGCTCCAAAGCGGCTTGCCTTGGATCTCTAACTTGCGCCCGCTATTCTGAAGCAGACCATGAAAACTCGGACTGTACTGGTTGGTTGGTTGATTGAGGTTTTATGGCGCAAGAGCCATGTTTGGCTAAACTGCGCCAATCAAATGGTAAACATGAAAGTGGTTAAAAGCCTGAGAATAAAAGATCAGAGGTAAAAATGACAAAATTCAAAATATGGAGAAAGAATATGCAATGCATAAAAACATGATTAAAATGTTTTAAGACATTGCTAAAAAATAAAATATAAAAAAATAAGACAAAAATGCCGTCGAATGAAGTAAATTACTAAAGTCGTTTTACATTATATTTCTTTGTGTACTTGTCATGGACAGGGGTACTGCTCGTTTGACGATAAAATGTTTTAAAATCAACCCAATGGAATGGGCCACTTTTAAAATTTTCTTTGGCAGTAAGATTATCGGCTGAAGTAGGGGTTTTAAAGGCTTGTTCATGCAGATTAACAACAGGGGAGGTATCCTCAATAGTTTCATTTGGATCATAGTCTATGGTGTCTTCAACCATAGACGACCTGATATCCTTGTCACTTTTGTTTCTAGAATTAACTGCCTTCGATTTATTTTCAGAAAAATGCATGGTAGCTGGCAGAGAAACAGTTTCACATACAGCTTTGGATTGATTTGCCACATGTGTTGAGGCACATTTCTGTTCTTGTATAATAGAAGAAGTAGAAATCTGCGAAGGTGAAGTTAACCAGAATTTAGATTTTTCTGCCATCGGTTCATGTTGGTTTTCATCTGCGGACTTTAGGGTTTTCTTATGCCTCTTTTTCTTTGTTACTAGTTGAAAATCAGTCAGATCCTGTGAGGTTGAAACATCACTGACAGGAGCGGGTACATTTTCATTCTTAGCTGTACAGAATTCAGAAGAATTAGAGCTACAGTGTGTGTCTAAAGTCAAAGAAACATTCGATTTATCAAAAGATTTTGACTGTTTAATTTCTGTCTGAGCTATGGAAGCGTAGCTAGTGCTTGGAGGGGTTTGAGATTTTACAAGTTTCCTAGCTGCGGAGTAAGATATCCCATTTTTCACTTTTGTGCTAATTACTGTTTTTTCGAGCAACCACGTTGGACAATTTCTAGCAAATGACGTATGTGCACCTTTGCAATTTACACATTTTTCGTCAGAGGCACATTGAGCACTGTCATGACCGACATCTGCACAACGGGCGCAGGTGAGTGCCCCGCGGCAAGAAGTTTTAGAATGCCCAAAACGTTGGCATTTGAAACAACGAAGTAGGTTGGGGATATACGGCCTTATTGGAAGACGCATATAGCCTGCTTTAATATAATCTGGCAGTTTTGGAAAATCAAATGTTAAAATTAAATGCTTTGTATTTTGGAGTTCACCATTTCTCCGTATTAGAATACGTTTCACATGACTCACACATGATTCTTCAATTCTTTGAGAATTTCTTCTTCTTCAACATTAAATAATTCTCCGCAGGTGATTACTCCCTTGGAGGAATTTAAAGAAAAATGTGGAATAACAGTCACTTTGATGTTATCAAATTTCTTCAGTTTCATTATTTGTTGCGATTGTTTCCGGGACTGAACTTCCACAAGTAAATCCCCGGTTGGTTGGTTGAGTGAGGTTTATTGGCGCAAGAGCCATATTAGGCTATACTGCGCCAATCAAATGGTAAAAGATAAAAAACACTCGTTTGTTTAATTAACACAGATATATTAAGAAAAATAGTGTAAATATGAATTAAAAAATTATTTCAGTGAAACTTTAGGACTATGTGCCATGAAAATTTTAAAGAATGAAACACGAGCTAAAAAGGAATGTTCAACAAAACCAGAAAAGTAAGTATTCTATATACAAGTTAAAAACCCAATAGCATTTAAAAATTTAAAAACATTTCGGTGGTATTTCTCGCCCACCAAGTCTTGTAATGTTGGAGGCGACGTAAAAAAATGAGTACGATAACGATTGAAAACAGGGCATTCAATCAAGATGTGAACAACAGTAAATTGTACTTGACAATTGTTGCACATGGGCGCATTCTCCCCAAATATCAGATGTTTATGAGTGAAGCGCGTGTGCCCTATACGGAGACGAGTCAATTTAACATCGAACTCACGTATAGGGTGAACAGGCCAATAGAAAATATCCGTTTTTATAAAATGTAATTTATTTTGGGTCTGCAGATCCCATGAATTTTGCCATTTAAAACAGATGTAACGATAGATGGACCTTTTAATATCGCAAAAGGGTATTCCTATGCTTAAAAAAGTAGTTGCAGTTTTTGCAGCCAAGTCCGCCTTCTCATTCCCCGAGATGCCGACATGACTCGGTACCCAACAGAAAATTATTTCAAATCCATCATTTTTTAATAATTGCAAGGTGAATAATATTTTAATGGCAAATGGATGCATCCGATTTTGATAGTGAGAAAATGTCTTCAATGCACTCATGCTGTCTGTATAGATAACAAATTTGCGCTGAGTAGAGGTTGAAATTTTCTGAAGAGCAAAGAAAATCGCCACCAACTCAGCAGTAAAAACTGAGCAACAATTATGCAGGCGGTGGCTCACTGTTTCAGATGGAAGAATGATCCCACAACCAACATAACCATCTGATTTAGAGCCATCCGTAAAAATGGGCACAAAAGACGAATACCGAAATCCGTGGTACAAAAATAGCTGTTGGAAAACACAAGGATCGGTTAATTTGTCGAATCCCGTAAAAGGATTCAAGAACGAAAACTGTGGGATGTCCCAGGGAGGGAAACAATGAGGATTGGTAGCTTTAACGCGTACAGTGTTAAGGTCCGAGTCAGGCAAAAGCAATCGGGCTCTCTCACAAAAGGGAAGGATGTGAGAGGGTCGGGAATTATATAGGCGACGAAGACCAACTGGAAGAGAAATTTCGTTTAATGGATGCTTTAGCACAGATTTTGTTTTGAAATGAAATAAGGCAGACAGTTTCTTTCGTCTTAAAGAGAGAGGTAGATGGTGACATATAACATGGAGGCTTTCAATTGGGGAGGTACGGAACGCACCAGAGCAAATGCGCAAAGCAGAATGATGGACGGTATCTAGCCGTTTCAAGACAGACAAACAAGCGGAACCATAAACCATACAACCGTAATCAATTCTCGAGAGAATTATTGCCTGATAAATTCGTAGAAGGGAGGTACGATCGGCGCCCCAAGATGTTCTGGAGAGCACTTTCAAAATGTTTAAAGTCTTCTCACACTTTCTCCTGAGTTGTAAAACATGCGGGAGGAAGGTGAGCTTTCGATCGAAAATCACTCCCAAAAACCGTACTTCATTCACGACGGGAATCGGAGAACCTTTAATTTGAATGTTGGGGTCTTGATGAATGCTTCTTTTGCGACAGAAGTGCACACATTTACTCTTCTCTGGGGAGATAGTGTGACCATTGTTATTGCACCAGGATAACAATTTATTCACTGCACTTTGTAATTGTCGCTCTATTAAATTCATATTGCTGCCTTGACATGAGATCTGCAGGTCGTCAACATAAAGTGTTCCAGAAACAGATGAAGGCAAATGATTTAAAATCTGGCTCAGATGAACAATAAAAAGAGTGACACTGAGGACACTGCCTTGCGGAACGCCCTCAGATTGAATAAAATGATTAGAATAAACATTACCAATTCGAACACGAAAGGTACGTTGTGTCAAAAAGTTTTGTAAAAATATGGGCAAGTTACCCCTAAAACCTAGAGTAAAAAGTGTTGAAAGTATGCCGTAGCGCCATGCACGGTCGTATGCCTTTTCAATGTCAAAAAATATTGAAACAAGGTGGTTTCTTTTTACAAAAGCATTGCGTATTTGGGTTTCCAATAGAACGAGGTTGTCGAAGGTAGAACGACCTCTCCGGAAACCACTCTGCAACGGGGAAATGCATCCTTGTTTTTCTAATTCGAAAACTAGGCGAGCATTGACCATGCGCTCGAAGGTCTTACACAGACAGTTTGTAAGAGCAATGGGCCTGTAGTTCAGAGGGACAGATGGTTCTTTGCCAGGTTTTAATATAGGAATCACAATAGCTTCTCGCCATTGTGAAGGGTATTTCTGCTCAGTCCATATTCTGTTAAAAAGCAGTAACAGATTGGACAGTGAAATGGTATTCAAATGGCGAAGCATGTTATATGTGATTCCGTCTGGACCAGGACTGGTATCATGGGCTTGAGTCAGCGCTGTTTCCAATTCAGACATCCTGAATTCACAGTTGTATGGAAGTGTACTTTGGGTTTGAAATCGCAAAGGCAACTGCTCCGCCCGATTCTTAGTTGCCAGAAAATTAGGACTGTAAGAAATGGTTGCGGAAACTAGTGCAAACGCTTGGCCAAGAATATTAGCCACGTCTGATGGGCTCGAATACATCATATTACCAGTTTTTAGAACAGGAATCGAAGTTTCTTGATATATCCCATTGGCAGCCTTTACCTTTTTCCATAAAAGTTTACTGGAAGTAGTGGATGTGATGGTTGAAACAAAGTTAGTCCATGATTCCCTCTGGCTACGACGTCGAATGCGGCGAGCTAGCGCTTTGGCTCTTTTAAATGCAATCAAATTCTCAGTAGTTGGATACCTTCTAAATAAATTCCACATCTTTTTCTGCTGTTTATGACTGTCGCGGCATGCTTCGTTCCACCACGGTCTACGAAATTTTCTTAGACGTGGGGATGTTTTTGGAATAGTGGTGTTAGCTGCGTTCATTATTATTTCAATAACATTTTGTATTGCCTTCGAAATATCTGAATCCCTGACCATAGTTTCATTAATAATAGCAAGTTGGGAAAATGTATTCCAATCAGCCCGCTGGAATAGAAAATGCGGAGGACGAAAAGTAGCATCGCCTCTACCAGCATGAGAGATGATTAGGGGAAAGTGATCGCTATTGTGCAGATCATCCCCGACAGCAAAATTCAACATTGGCAGCAATTCAGGAGAGCATATGGCCAGGTCAATACAGTGGAAACTACGTGTGGGCGCGTGGAAGTACGTTTGCTCGTTATTATTGAGCAGACAGAGATCGTTTTTAGCAATAAACTGCTCAATCTGCCGCCCACGAGAGTTTGTACTATTCGAGCCCCATAAAGTACTGTGTCCGTTGAAATCTCCGATTATTATGAATGGTTTCGGAAGCTGCTCTACTAAAGTATCAAGATCCTTTTGACGTATGCTATCATGAGGCGGAAGATAATTGCAGCAGACTGTGACCAACGCTCGTGTATGAACTTGTACATCCACAGCCTGAAGAGAAGTATGCAATCTTAGAGGTGTGCTCGGATATAAATTAGACGTGAAGATACAGACACCACCAGAACTATGAGATCCAGTGTCTGCATCTTTCCGAACACAGCTATATCCGCGTAATTTAATAATAATGTTGGGTGTCAAGAAAGTTTCCTGAACACAGAAGCAAACAGGATGAAAAATATTGCAAATGGACTTTATGTCTTGAAATTTTGAGCGAAGACCACGACAGTTCCATGAGAGGAAGGTACCCATTAAGAGAGCGGTTTTGAGGGAAATATTTTAGAGGCTTTAGTTTGAATTGCTTCACTTTCGCAACTCATCTCCAAGTCATCCTCATCATCGGACGGGTGCAGTTTAATATCGGGGCTATTTGGCATGCCAAAAATGGACGTTAAGTCCTTATGGGCGTTACCTTGCGTCGCAAGCCCCAAAGCGACGGAATTCTTTAATGTTGACTTTTTCAATTTCTTATTAACTTCTTGTAATGTAGGACCACGTTTTGCGAGCTTCAATGTCAGTGATTTTTGTGCTTTTTTCTTTGGTTTCTTTTTTGAAACAGCAGGGGTTTCAGGAGTACTACTGATGGAGTTTTCAGTATCAGAAGAAATATTTTTTAGCTGTTTGGTAGACGGGAAATTTTTTGCACAGTTTGTACAAGAACAGTTTGCACAAAATGACTTTTGCGCAACAGAAGCATATGTTTTGCCAGGTGTAGGGGTTTGAGCTAGAACCTTACGCCTAGCTTCAGGATAAGTCAAGTTTTCTTTAATTTTGAGAGTTGCGATCTGTTTTTCTTGTTGCCAACGCGAGCAGGATCGAGAGTAGGATGTGTGATCGCCACCGCAGTTCACACACTTTTCTGGTGCGGAACACTGTTGGCTTTCATGCCCTTTTTCTGAGCAACGAGCGCAAGTAACAGTTCCACGGCAATTTGCTTTCGAGTGCCCAAAGCGTTGGCACTTGAAGCATCTAAGTGGGTTTGGGATATATGGCCGGACGGGTAGTTTTATATAACCTGCATATATGAAATCTGGCAGTTTAGGCGACCTAAAAGTAAGAATGTGATGTTTTGTTTGTAGTATTTGTCCTTCTCTCCGGATCGTAATGCGGCGAACGTTTGTAACACCTTGCGGTTTCAGTTCATCCTGAATATATTCTACAGAGAGAATTAATATTTCACCGCAAGTGATGACGCCTTGCGATGTATTTAATGATGAGTGAGGGTTAATAGTAACGGGTATTGTGGCCAAAGCTTTAACTTTTTGAATATTCTGGGCTTCCTTTCGAGTACTAACCTCGACAAGCAAGTCACCAGATCGCATTTTTTTAACAGTTGCTACTTCTCCAACTGTTGCGGAGATAGATTTCTGCACTAAGAAAGGAGATACTGTGTTGAAAGATTCATTTGTGTCAGATATACGTTTAATAATAAAAAAAATGATCAAACTGTTCAAAATTAGAAGTATTGTTTACAATATGACGCCCACTGAAGGGACCACGTTTGGAGGAGCCCATACGATATAGATAAGAATTCAGACCCGACGGCACCACCCACCATGGAGCCCAACAAGGGAAGGCAGCCACCGGCTCTGGTTATTCCCAGCCTCGGCGCTTACCTTAGTGCTAGCCGAAGCCTATACGCTCAGAGTTACCCCCGGGGACAGTGACCACCCTTAACGCCAAGCCCAAGGAGTAACCCCTTCGCTTGATCCCTAGCAGACTAACCACTCAGGTGACTAGGTACCGGCCGATTGATACACCGGGGACCACAGTGCACCACCCGTCTTTCAATTGGGTTGCCACGCACGGCCAACACGTGGGGACTTTGGCTGTCCATGACAAGCAAGAAGCAAACAGAGCGGCGACAGCTTCTCATGGAGAGCTCCCTCAATTGCCGTCGAGGGAAAGAAGGATCAAGCAGACAGAAAGAGGAGTAGGGGAGAATAAATACGAGTGGAGTAAAGATCCCTGGGAACCTCGGGATTTGGACACCCGTACCCACCTAAAGAAGGTGAGCCCCTGAGGGGTAAGTAAATCCCCGGAACGAAGTTTCTTAGTACATTTGACTTCCCCGATATGACTAGTGATGCATTTTTCGACTAAAAAAGGAGATACAGAATGAAAAGTCTCATTCGTTTCAGAAACTCTTTTCACGATAAAAAAAAATTGGAAAAATAGATGTCAACGAATTATAAGAATCAGTTTGTTGCCCACCGAAGGGAACAGATTTGCGTTTGCCCATATGACATTGGTAGAAATTCAGGCCCGACGGCACCACCCACCACGGAGCCCAACAAGGGAAGGCAGCCACCGGCTCTGGCCATTCTCAGCCTCGGCGCTTACCTTGGTGCTAGCCGGAACCTATACGCTCAGAGTTACCCCCGGGGACAGTGACCACCCTTAACGCCAAGCCCAAGGAGTAACCCCTTCGCTTGATCCCTAGCAGTCTAGCCACTCAGGTGACTAGCAACCAGCCGATTGATAAACCGGGGACCACAGTTCACCACCCGTCTCTCAAATGGGTTGCCACGCACGGCCAACACGTGGGGACTTTGGCTGTCCATGAGAAGCAAGAAGCAAACAGAGCGGCGACAGCTTCTCATGGAGAGCTCCCTCGCTTGCCGTCGAGGGAAAGAAGGATCAAGCAGACAGAAGAAGGTGAAGAGGAGGATAAAAATATAAGTGGAGTAAAGATCCCTGGGAACCTCGGGATTGGGACACCCGTACTCACCTATAGTAGGTGAGCCCCTGAGGGGCGGACTGTACTGGACCGGAAAAATGCTTCAATTGTAAAGGCTAGCATTCTTCTTTTTCTCGCTCCTGTCCTTCGTGGATATTTGAAAAAGAAGTTATTGCTGAAAAAGTAACAAAAGGCATTTCATATTCAGAAGCAAAGCAAATTGTGACCACTAGCAGACCTATTGATGGATCCGGCTATTCTCGTGCTGTCAAGAAAACACTGGAAGAAAGAGGCATTTAGGTATTGCCATTAATCATAGTAGTTAATAATTCTCAGTTTCAAGCATCGCATACACCCTCTGAACTTTGTCCCAAATCTGAATCATTTATAAAAGACTTTACATCCATTATTCCTACAGAAGATACTAGTCGAGGAATCTCGCAATGTAACGTTGCTGCAACTTCACAAGACTTATCAGGTTTCAAAACTGTTATAAACAGGAAAAAATTCAGGGAAAAACTAAGTCTAAATCTAATAACACTGGGAAAGTTTAAAAAATTTCCAAATTTTATAAAAATTCTTCCCGTGAAATTTCTCCCAAACCTCATACAGACAACGAGCGTTTTCCAAAATTCTGGAACCCCTCAGGGCCTCACCTACTATAGGTGAATACAGGTGTCCCAATCCCGAGGTTCCCAGGGATCTTTCCTCCCTTTATGTTTATCCTTCTCTACGCCTTCTGCTGTCTGCTTTTTCTTCTATCCCTCGACGGCAAGCGAGGGAGCTCTCCATGAGAAGCTGTCGCCGCTCTGTTTGCTTCTCGCTTCTCATGGACAGCCAAAGTCCCCACGTGTTGGCCGTGCGTGGCAACCCATTTGAAAGACGGGTGGTGCACTGTTGGTCCCCGGTGTATCAATCGGCTGGTACCTGGTCACTTGAGTGGCTAGACTGCTAGGGATCAAGCGAAGGGGTTTCTCCTTCGGCTTGGCGTTAAGGATGGTCACTGTCCCCGGGGGTCACTCCCGGCGTATAGGTACCGATTAGCACTAAGGTAAGTGCCGAGATTGGGTATGACCAGAGCCGGTGTCTGCCTTCCCTTGTTGGGCTCCGCGGTGGGCGGTGCCGTCGGACCAGAATTCTTTTCATATCATATGGGCTCCTCCAAACGTGGTCCCTTTAGTGGGCGTCGAATTGTACCAATTAATCGTAATTCTGAGAACTATTTTGACCGATTTTTTATTATTAAACGTCTTTCAGATAAAAACGAAACCTTTGAAACTGTATCGCCGTATCTAGTTCAGAACCCCTCAGGGGTTCACCTACTATAGGTGGGTACGGGTTCCCAATCCCGAGGTTCCCAGGGATCTTTACTCATTTTATGTTTATTCTCCACTACGCCTTTTCTGTCTGCTTGATCCTTCTTTCCCTCGACGGCAAGCGAGGGAGCTTTCCATGAGAAGCTGTCGCCGCTCTGTTTGCTTCTTGCTT
>JAOUZG010001959.1:0-10120 GCA_026289955.1 Argiope argentata | reverse complement strand
AATTTACTGTTCTTTAATTGAATAGTAAAATGAATAACTTTATGTGTCGAATGTAATTTACATTCTTAACAACAATTCCAAATTAAAGTATTTCGAAGCGAATTCACCATTTTTTCTCAAAAGCTCTCCTATGCCTAATGGAATGGATAACGATTAACATTTTCATGATTTTCAGTTGTGTCAGATTGAGACTTTTTTTCGTACATCATTAGTTTTTTTCTCAATTAGTGCAAACATAAAATTTTCCTAAATTCCTTGAAAACCACAAAATCAAATAAAGCGTTTTAATTTATTATTATCACTCAGAAACAGAATAATTACTTAAATATTAGTTAAACTATGCACAGACAACGATCAAATCAAGTTTTCTAATATTATTTAATAATTTGCCATATAAAACGTCAAACGAAAAACGACGAAAATAATCGTTGTTATTTAGAAAAGTAAGGATTCAATATTCTTTCAAAACGAATTATTGTTTAATTTTGATTTTTTTTAACAAAATCTTAATATGTACCACCCATTCTTTGTTTTAGAGAAATTAATTTTACTTTGAAGATCTGTATATATTGTTTCGCTGCTTTCTTTCAGTAGAACAATTTTTGAAAATTGTCACTCCTAAAATTCAACACAAATTGGAGACCGTCTCTATTTCATAAACAGCATTTTCACAAGGACCATTTAGGCCATTGCATGACCAGTCATTATATGCAAATTTCAACTCATCTTTACATCACAGCATAAAATAGCACAATCTGATGCTCCTGTGACAATAACTTTTATTGTTATTTAAAACCATTGCAAAAATTATCTGACAAGACACCGGAAGATTTTGACCATTAAGATGACTACCCGTGTGCTGGTTTGACTTTACAGACAAAAGGGAGAGAGATTTATGCATCGAATTTCCAAAAGCAATTTTTTAGTGCACCCCCCCAGGCCAGAATTTAGAGAACGAATCTATCGTCAGAAATTTAAGAATCATAAAGTTCTACCTTCCCGACTTTGAAATCATTCGTCAAGTAATAAAAGACAAAGGCAATGCATTATGTGATGATGTTCGAGCATAATGTAACCCATTATTCCCCTTTCTTTCATAACTCCCCATCTTTGAGCCCCTTACCGTCATGAGGTAGTCCCCCCGGCTCCATTTATTTAGGACATTCCCAGGAAATTTCACATTATATTTTATTTATTACAGCATATCCTGTGAGATGTAACAATGGGTCCCAAATTAGAAATTTAAACCCATACTATAAAAATAAATATTACGGGGAGAAGGTGTGACATGTTCAAAGATCATCTTTCCGACCCTACCCAAAATGGAACTTTGTACCTTCTGCTTCAAATATAGGCAACACTTCACGTTTCTTCTCGGTCTTCGAAACTAATATTTAAATTAGTTTTTAGGTTGATCTCATCGTTGAAAAGCTGTATTTCAACTTCTATCTATATGATTTCTCTTTGCTATTTTATAGACTAACTTTATTCTTCAGTAAACATCAACAAATGTTTTGGTGGAAAAGTAATCAAACAGCATGTTGTCGAGAAATTTAAGTTAATTAAATTATTTCGCTTAGAAGTTTGATAGAAACCATTTTCTGCTGGATTAATAAATTTTATTTTTCTCGATTTTAGAAATTAGTGACCAGGATATTTTGCATGCCATTCAGACATTTGTTAAGTTAATTTAATTAAATAATTTTTTATAATTAATAAGCTAATTAAATAAGGTAATAAGTTAAATAAATTTGTTAAGTAAAGTTAATTAAATGATTTATCTTATAAGTTTGATGGAAACCATTTACTGCTAGATTAATATTTTATTTCCCCTGATTTTAGAAAATGTTGACCTGAATATTTTGTATGCCTTTCAAACATTTGAATTTTATTTATATTTGTTGATAATTGCTTTACCTTCTTGATTAATAATATCAAACTGAATGGCAGTTTGGCAATATTATATATATGAAAACAAAAGTGATAAATAATGAAAATATTTATCTTTATTAAGTGGCAATTAATACAATAAGAGCATTTTCTATAAATCAGGGGATCTCAAACTTTTAGACACTGCAACCCCCTTTTTAGACTAAGTATTTTGGTGACCACCCAAAGTTTTAACTCTGTTTAAAGTTAAGAAAAAAGATTTTGAAAATTTTACACGTACTCAAGAGTTCGTAGAGTATGTGTCGGGTATTGGCGCCACATTCCTTGACACTTCATCTTTCTCCTTACTAGTATCATCTCATCTCGAAACTGTGAATAGTTTGCAGATTACATTCCAGTTAAGGATATGAGTGGGGTCGTGTGGATAGTCAATCCGTTCAGTGAGCAAGCCGTAACAAAAGCTGAGCTAAGTGTCCGTCATTATGATCAACTGATAGAGATTTCAAGTGATCAGTCAGCTAAAGTGTTAACAAAGTTTTTAACAATTCTTAAGTCAACAAATTTTGGGTACGTATTCAAAAGGAATACCTAGAACTGTCCACAACAGCATTAAAAACTTTGATGCCATTTTCTACATCTTGCAACTGTGAACAATGATTCTCCATAATGATAAATTTTAAAAAATCAAGAAATCATTTGACACTGGAGAATGACGTTTTGAGTGTTACAAAGCTCATTCCAGACATCAAAAAATTGTTTACTTCCAAACAGGCTCATGTATTCTACTAACTAATAGAACACAAAAAACAATTTGTATGTTTATTAAAAGCTTTATGTATATACTTTTTTTTAATGAAAACTACATCAATACATTAATTTTCTTTAAACTTTTCTTCCACATCTCTCGACCCACCTTTTGAGAACCCCTTCTATAAATAAAAGTTAATAAATAGACATATAAAGTTCGAATATTTATTTCCATATATTCATTAAGAATTTCAAATTATGTCAAAGAGTGGAGATTTTTCCATAAAGATCTAATAACTGAAATGGGTTTACCGGTTTTTATTTCCCTCTCTTTAAGCCATTTTAGTCGAGAATTAATACAGTTAATCAGTTTGTTTGATAAAAGTATATTTTCATAATAATTAATAATGTAGTAATTATTATTTTAATAAATAAATAAATATTAATATACGACATCTACATATTAAATTTCACTTATTCATTACGGTCTTACTTCAGTCACTGTGATCTCATAAATAATTATATATTTTCTGTTCTGTAACAGATTTAGTAAAAAAAATGGACACATTTTATTATTTTAATTTACATACAAAACAGAAAACTACTTTCTTCTTTTTTTATGTAATTGAATAACTGTTCTTGTTTACAAACAAATCGATAGACAATCAGATTTTTAAAAAAAAGTTTTGGACTTAAATATGTTATAAACTTAGAATCCCCTAAAAATCTTGAGGCCAATCATTTTCCACAATCGCATTAATTTGGATTATAGCTTTTCACAAAGAGTTTTAAGACACTGAAGAAAATTAGAAAATGCTTCTTAGAAACGAAAATAGAACATGAATTTTATCTAATCTCAGGAAGATAATTCTTATTCGACATTAGATATACATGTTTTTCAAATCCATTCTCTGGAAGAAAAAAATGCATAAAGCATTTCTTATTATTCAGAAATTTTGTAAAAATCTAATCTAAATAAAACTTCTTCGGTTTTACTTTCGATATCGAACTTTCTTAACTTCCCATTTCTGGCAGAGAAAGATCATGTTCTTAAGAATTCTGCTGACTTTCAGAGAGGAAGGTCGGAGGGGGGGATAGGGTCTCTAGTTCTTAATGCAAGTAAAGGTTCAAAAGACTGTATTTAAGTTTTTTTCCCTCTCCATTCAAAACTGAAAAAAATATGTTAAGAAGCAAATAAAAAAAAAGTTCCATTTTTAGTGCAGAGTATTAAAAAAAAGACCTTGTTGGAATTTGTAATTCAAGCGCTGATAAGAGCCATGAGTGTCTTCCGAAGACATAATTAGGCGCCATTTGTTGCAGAACAAAAGATCGAAAGAATTTTCGAACAAAAAAAATCGCAAGGAAACAAGAGTTTAATCGATATTTATGCTTAAGTTCTAATCGGCATCGAACTTTAATGAAATGACTTTAATAAAAACACGAAATCTAAATTAAGATTAGATAATAGCTTGAATGAAAATAGTTCATTACCATCTTATGAAAACAAAGTTAGGATTAAAAATGATAAGAAATTTTCTAATTAGATAATAGAATTATACGATTAACAGCGGATATTTTAAATTAGCAAGGAATTTTTTGCAGAGGCTGTTTGATTAAACTGAGCTTGGATTATACTCACATTCTTTTAGTAATAGTTTAAAATTTTTAAAGAACAATAAAGTTTTTTTTAAAAAAAACTTCTATTTTATTAAATTTAGGTGTATAAAATGATATTCTATAACACAATTATGCAAGTAAAATCAGAATATTCAGTGACTGAGAAACAAATTAAATTCTCAAAAGGAATTTGAATTATATAAATATATTATAGATGTAAAAATATTTTTTTCTACATATTCTTATAAAGGTTTTGTAATATACATATTTTATAGTGTATATATTTTTCTGTAGTTTAATAAAATAATTTAATATAATAAATTATAAACAGTGTAGGTATATTTACCTTTTGCTTAGAAATTACCTCGCCAAGAAAGAAGTTATCAGGGGTTCAGGTTTTAGAAAATAAGGATTTACCTTATATCTATATTTCAAATACATTTTAAGTGCAACGCCGGGAGTGGGGTAAAATTGACACAAAGCAACCTCAACGTATCCTGTCAAACCATCAGACTAACGAAACACTACCTCCTTCAAAATGTTCATTACTTTTTTAGTTTACACGTCTATTGTAGCGCCATCTCCTGGTAGATGGGGAGAATAAATTTGGATTGTAACAATCTATATTAATAAAAATGGAACTCGAAATGCGTTGCTAAGCGCAAAACTAGAGAACGGCATGACCGACTCGGCTAATTTTTATTTTAATATTTTCGTTAAGACACGAGGATGGTTCTTATGGAGAGAAAAAATGAAAAAACTGCGAGGAAAATAGTTAAAACGACAATTTTCTTACTTTCCCGCCAAAAATCTTCATTTCCTTCCCCCACACCTACTGAATGAGATAGCAAGAAGTAATAAATTAGGATATGTTTAGAAAGAAATGCGCGAAGTCAGTTGGCTTTCATTCATAGATAACCGGATGTTTAAAAAAGAAAAAAAATTGTTGCTTTTATTTTTAGTCTGTATGAATATTTAATCTATGCCTGCTCGAAATAAAGTCTGGGCAGGGAAGAAAAAAAATAACAAAGCGAAAAAAAGATTTGTAAAAAGAAAAGTAGTGATAAAAAAAAAGGAGAAAAAAAAAGAAAAGAAGCGAAGGGTGTTTATGTGTCACCATTATTTCCTTTGTGCGCGGCGTTTTCCAAGCTGTTTTTAAACTTTCGCATCTCTTGAAAACCGATTGTGTCGTTATTTGTTTAGTGTGTTTACATTTATGAAAATTAGAATCTCCTTATTATATAAAAACGTAGAATTTTAGACCTTTCCCTCCACCATTTAAGTAAAATATCAATTGTACGGATAGAAAGGGAAAGATAAGTAGTACAATGAACAGAACATCTGAAGAAAATAATACTATAAATGAATTATATGATTATCAAAATTTGTTTGGTTTAAAAATATTTCGGTGAAAAACCTGTTATGAGACACAGCTACATAAAGTATTATTTGAAAATTTTAGTGAGCATTAATACTGGTGAACTGACTAGTCGCCAAAGGCGGCTAGTACATAATAAATATATATTATATGTATACAATTCTTGTAATATTCTGCTTAAATTTCTTTATTTTTATTTTGTATGCCTTTTTTATGCTTTTGAGATTAAGATTAAGAAACTGTAATGTTTCTGAAACATTATTTTTTAAGTTTAAAATCTTTAATAAAAGACTGTTTATAGAGATTATTTTTTAATTTGTTGTCTTCAATAACGTAATTCACATTTTAACTATTATAGAATTTCACGTCAAATGTAACATTATAGATGCCATTCATATGAAAACAAATCCTGTCTGTTAAATTGTTCTTAATGAAGATAAATTAATAAAGATAGTTGAATAAATTAATTTACAATTCAATTTGAAAAATGTGAAATTATTCTACTGCCATAAGGAACACACAAATGTAAGAACTGGGATTTCAGGTAGGCAAATGGTAAATATAAAACTGATTAAAACTTACATTCTTACAAAGTAACTAAGGGTGTTCTAAAATTAACTCAAGATTTAATTTACTATCATTCGTACAACAAAAAGTTACAACTGTATTACAAAACTTTTGTCTACTGATAGTTTAGGGCTAGTAAAGAGGGAATGTCACATGTTAGATCAACATGTTTTCGTTGTTGAAATTTTTTTTAAAAATAATGAATGCTTGGTGGTTACAGTTCGATAAATTGAGAACTGGTCTCCTTAGATCTTATGATTTAACATCATTTGAATTCCCTTTTTAAGGTTATTTGAAGTCAAAGGTCTACGACTCTGCATCAACGAAATTCAGCCACATTTATGCAAAATGATTATGGAAAATTTCAACAACAGAGTGCGTGTATGTCAGCAAAGCAGAGTTTATTTGCCTTACGTGTCATTTCATACATAATTCTATCCTCTGTACTTCACTATTCAATAAAAATATAACAATTAAAATACTTGACAGAGTTACATGACAGAAAATGTGTTAATCTTGCATTAACACATTTTCTGTTATGTAACTCTCCATTTTTACTAAATCTTAACTATCTACTGTCAAATGCATTTTTAAAAGGATTTCCAAACTTTACTGCACAAATTCGTTAACTTTAGCTCACTATTTAC
This sequence comes from Argiope argentata, assembly GCA_026289955.1. Lineage (NCBI taxonomy): Eukaryota > Metazoa > Arthropoda > Arachnida > Araneae > Araneidae > Argiope > Argiope argentata. The sequence continues at coordinate 3,274 of JAOUZG010001959.1, read as the reverse complement.
AATCTCAGAGAAAGTTTATTTTCATTCGCTTAGTAAGATAAACTGCTATCTCATTCATTTGAAAATTAGCGTTCTTGCTAATCCATTGTAGGCTAGTATATTGCAACGTTTTGTGCGTAATTTTAATTTATCAATTACTATTCCTTGCTGATTTTTATTTATAATAAATAAATAATTTTATAAAATTTTAATTTAATATAAAAATTGCAAGAATCCAACAACCATTAAAAAAAGACCAAACTTGTCCTGATTAAAATAAATCATCTGTATTTATAAAATTCTACAAACTAATTTTCCCTAAATGCTGAAAAAAAAGTTTTAGAGGAAGGGAAAAAATACTCTTGGGTAGAAGAAGATAGAGAAGAAAATTGCCATTGCTGCAGTTTTCGTAAAGTTACATACAGTATTAGTGAAGTAAAAGCCAGTGAATTCTTGCAAATACGTGCTTACAAAACACGACACCGCCGTTTTATACGTTATTTATGCAAAGAAACTATTCTGAATTTCTGAGAAGACCTTTTTGTAAGAACGTAAACAAGGAAAAGTGGTAATATGTGTAGCTAATATTTTGAAAATTAGCCACTTTGAAGTGTTGTTTAGTGGAATAAATTTCAAATATGACATGCTATTAACTTCTTGCTTTATATCAAAGTAAAACAGTAAATACCCTTCATGAGTACATATATACCATAGAAATTGTAAAAACCAAAAAAGTAACCTCTCCTACTGAGTTTTCTAAAGAAGAATCATACAAAATATAAAGCTTTTTTTTCTTTATTTTGTCAAAATAAAATGAAATATAAAATTCTATTTATTACTATTATTTGTAATTTCGAATATGAATTTCCGAAAAAAAAATCTCGGATGGTTTTTTTTTTTTTTGAAAACTGAAAGTTTTAATTTCAATTCTTATTATCTGGGAATTTTTTTTAAAACGTGCAGTACTTTTTAACGTTGCTGTGAAAGTATTCATCATAAAATCGTCATTTTTTTAACGTTATTTTAAAATACTTTCGTCAATTACACAACAATTCTGATCCAGAATTATTAAAACCGTTTGATAGTTAGAAGCGTTCTTAACGTTTCCACAGAAATGAGATTAACTGTACGTTCGCGAAAGAGAAAAGTTTAAAAAATAAATAATAGAGTAAAAAATTAATACATTCTTGAAAAAGAAAATTTAAAAAATGATAACAGAGTAAGAAATTAATTCATTCTCTAAAGAGAAAAGTTTAAAAAAATAACCGATTAAAATATTTGTTGGATATTTTTGAACTCATATTTTTCAATCCCAGACAATGATCTCAATTTGCATACGGTTGGTGCATGTTTTACATATTTTTGTTGGCAACGCTAGAGGTGTGTCAAAGACAAATAAAAGCTGTATGTATTTTTGCATTGGGGTTGATGTTGACTTCGCGAGGAGCGAGTGAACTTCTAAGACATGCACCAACCGGGTTCATGTAGAATTATGCTCTTGTTTTTAGTACTCGAAGTATAGTACTATAACTGATTAATAAATCTATATTTTAAGAAACCCGGCTCCTCATTTTAAAGCATAGCCGACAACAATATTCCTACATACTCGAAAGAGAAAATTTTAAAAAGATAATTTACAGAGCAAAAATGTAATATATTCTTGAAATTAAAAAAGTTAAACAAATAAAAAGGGGGTAAAAAATTAATACATTTATGAAAAAGAAAAAGTAAAAAAAAGTTTAAAATGGTTTCATTTGAACTTTTACATGTTTATATCGGTATGTTCTACGAAATAATATATTTATATATTTTTTATATTATATTTTTTACATAATATATTTATATATATATATATATATATATATATATATATATATATATATATATTATATTATAAGGACCAGTTTCATTCGTTTATTGAACTGAGTGAATGAAAGCACATGAATACTTTTTAAGTTAAATCATTACCTCATTAAAGGCTCATTTATTAATTTATTGAAAGGCAGAGAAGTTGTTTTAATAGAGAAATTTATTTAACTTAATAATTAAAATTAACTAATTAATTAAAGACTGCTTCAAATTAACTTCATTTTGTTGCAAATTAAAGAAAAAAAATAAATTAGAAATAAATCGAATCTAAAATTCTGTTTAGATAAAATGGTTTAAAATAACTTACTAGAATCGAATCTTTTCTTTAATGTCGGATACTAGAACATTACAATTTTTAGAGTACATTCAAACGTCGCTTAACTAACATTTTGCATAACGATTCCTATAACGAAGAAACACAAAATATTAAAAAGTGACTCGATGTTGATGTTTCATAGAACGTGTGGCGAACAGACATTATGGCTCACGTGACGAATTGATTTGAATCAGTAAATGTTGATCACTTAGTCAAAAACAACAACATTTATTTCTACACTGAAGAAGTTTTGGTCTGATAAGATTGTCGAATTCAACTCCCATGAATTACAAGTGCTTGGCTCCTTAATCGAAGAGAATTTGTCTCTGGTATATATTATGTGACTATAGATGATTAGCAGCGATATCGATGAGCTTCTGGAAGAGCATAATCAGAATAACTGAAGAAATTATGAAGTTTCATTCAATGTCACAGTAAAAGGCTGCGGAGGAGATTTGGTTAGGAGAAAAATAATAATAAAGGTAATAGAGCAGCAATTGTCTTATAAAATAAGGGAGGGGCTGAAAACATAGTAAATTATTACCTTAGATATTATTACCTCGGTTTTGGTAAAATAGTAGTTATGTCCACTACAAATTCCTTAAGCAATAATCCTGTATCTCATTTTACAAATTTTGGAGAGTGGCCAAAGGTAAACATATATTCAGATAAATTTTTTGGTAAAGAACATTATTTATAAGTAATAAAAGACATAATTGCGAATTCGTTTATGTAATTATATTAGAAATAAAGACAGTGTCCTATTTTGCATGTTTATGCCTATGAAAAAATTGCCATATTTAAAGCGTATATCTAATTACGAGTGCTAATTAAGCAGATAACGAGTGTAAAGACGAGGTTCCTCAGTAATAATATTAAGTGGTAAATAATTTAATTACTATAATCATATTCTATGATCAAAAAAAGTATTAATAATTTTCATAGTTTCAGTAAATCCCCAAAACAACAGCTTTCTTTAGAGGTTTAAAAAATATATGTTTGTCATTTGTATTTTATGAATCATAAGGTAAATATTATTTCTACTACCTTATAAAGAATTAATTTGGAATTTTAATTAGGAATACAGTTTGACATACGAGTATCCTAAAA
>JAOUZG010001951.1:0-20127 GCA_026289955.1 Argiope argentata | reverse complement strand
CATAACATGGTACGTCCATCAGAAAATACTAGAATTCATAATTATTACTTCTCTGGCGCTCTCTCATTTTGGTTTGACAGCTTACAAAAAAATTGTGCTACTGATTGGTCTGAACTTGTGCATCTATTAGCAAATCCTTTTTACGCTTTCATAGATTGCACTTACCAAAAGGACCCTATTTGGATCAGATATTTTTTCGATAAATTATCACCACAAGAAAAGAAGGAATGCATTGATCTCACTGTGAATGACACATTCAAAGACCATGACAATTTCATATTTTGCATTTCGCAGCTAAACAAGGAGCAACGAGGACCCGTTTTCAGAGAGAATCCCCTTCGTTTACTGAGATTCCTCTTGGATTGGCCGTATCAGAGTGTGTTTTCGGAAGTGGCCGAAGAAATGTTGAAATATCTTGAAGAAAGCGGATTTAGATATTTGATACATTTCATTATTTACCGTCGCATTTACGATCCTGCCAAGAACTGCTATTAGAATAATCTTCTAAGACCCAGAAGTTAAATATTTCATTGATGAATTGGGATATTTGTAAGATAAAAGCGCTAGGGAAGACAAATGGAAAAGATTAATGGGTAAAGCAAAGAAGAAAGTATCTGAAGTACTCATACAGTCTCAGCTACAACAAAGCATCATAGTTCTAATGAAACCCATATCCCTGGTAATAGCAAGGTGGAAGCAAGATCATTTCAAAATTCTTGGAGACAAATTTGATTTTCAAAGATGTCGCGTTTTTTGGAAGCCTGATGGTATAATAGACAGACTAAAGACGGCTAATATTTTATTTCGAGATGAAAATATATTCATGTGAAAACGAGTTTTCATGGCATGTTCTATTTTCAAGCCGATGATGTAAAGAAAATGTATAATTTTATAAGTTCATCGGGAAAAACTGAGTTGGATTACATTGCGATCATTCTAAAATTTCGAGCTGCACCGTCCCAAATACTTAGTGATTATTCTGAATTTGTTTAAGCTTTAGTTAATAGTTTTGTCCCATCGAAATTTTGGAAATACCATCTAAATTCTCTTTGTTTGCGATATTTTAATAATAAATTAACACCAACAGAAAAGAAGCAATGCACTGAATTCACTGTGAAGAATACGTCCAAAGGCCATGACAGTTTTAGATTTTGTATTCACAGCTGAATAAAGAACAGGGAGAATCAGTTTTCAAAGAGACTGCTCTTTCGTTTATTGAGATTCCTCTTGAATTGGCCGTATCAAAATTTGTTTCTTGAAGTGACAGAACAAATGTGGAAGTATCTTCAAGAAAAAGATTTCAGATATTTTATATATTTTATTATTTACAATCGCATTGTTGCAGACTGGTTCGATTTTAACTATGTTAATCTGCTAATAGACTTTTGGCAGCAAAGTCCACAACATTTGAAAGACTATATACAAAAAAATTCAATTTATAAGCCAATAAAATTTGTGATTTTCCATGATTTTACAAAACTTTTCCCGAAGGAGAAAATAATTCGAACATCTTTTTATGTTGACCCGCCAAATCGCATAATGACTCTTCTTCGAGTGGACGATATAAATCCTTTGCATTAATTGTTGATCTAGCGAATTTTACAATTGATTTATACAAAAAAATATTCGATTTATAAGCCAATGAAATTGATAATTTACCATTATTTTACAAAACTTTTCCCGAAGGAGGAAATAATTCGAACGTCCTCTTATGTTGACCCACCAAATCACATAATGACTTCTTCGAGAGGACTATTTATTTCATTAGCTGTTGTTCAAGTGATTTATTTATTTGCTATAATTAATTTTTTAATGTATTATGTAATGTCTTTATCACTTATCCACGCCAGAATAAAGTAGGCTGGCAATGTGAAATCCTACTATAAACTGGCGAGTCAATGATGTAATTGAACATTTTTTGCTGTGTGGAGTCACTTGATTTCTTAATGTCATTAGAACATTAAATGTCTCAATTAAAGTCAATTTCTATCAAATATTCTTTTCTGAAAATTTAATTACCATTTCTAATTCCCTGAGCAGATAACAAGAATCTTTAATCGTTAAAAGTTCCAAAGTTTTTTATCACAATTTTTTTTTAATTCAATGATAATGTAGAAACTAAATTTGTGTCTCATACTTTTTGTAGTTATTCTGTCAAAAATTGCTAAAAGACCATTTAAATAAAAAAAATGACAGCTCAAAATTTTTATGATCTCTAAGGGTAAGATTTAATATAGGGAATTTTATATAAATATATTTAAAATTTATTATCATATCAAATTTTGAACGAAATTCATTCAATAGAAATCCGACTTGTTCGAATCCAAATGAACACCATAACTACAAAAATAGAATAATTAGATGAATTTTGAAACACAGATTTAATATTAAATACAGATTTTTAAGATGTAGATTCTCCCAAATATTTCAGAGGGTTAACAGCGTGTCGATCTGACTTAAATCAATAAATTTTGTTATGCGATCTTGCGATTACAATACGTCTCTTTTTGATTTTAATTGATCTGGAAAAGGGACTCAAATTTATTGTGTGTGCGATATTATTAACACTAATATCAATTCACATTAATTTCTTGTCTTGTCTTGTCTTAATTTAGCCCATATTAACTTCATTCTAAAATATTCTCTTATCTCCTGATGCCATTCTACATTTTCTATATAATTAATGCAGCAAAAGCTCCATGAAAAGGCTTTAGTCAGCTATTTCCACGCTCCGAGTGAAGCGATGAAATATTGATGATCTAAGCAAATTCTTCTAAAAGATCCCTATAATTACCCCACCTAGTTCTCATCAACAGACAATGTGGCTCCAACACGATGGAGCCCCAGCCCACTATAGCGGAGATGTTCTCAACTACCCGGATGTCACATTTGGTCAACGGTGGATCGGATAGAGGGGTCCCGTGCGTGGGCCTGCTCGGTCGCCCGACTTATCATGTCTTGATTTTTATTTCTGGGATCATGTGAAATCGCTAGTTTATGACATCCCTGTTGACACTGCTGAGGAACTCGTTGCAAGAATCGCAGTAGCTTCCGGAGAGATTCGAGATATGCCTGGAGTATTCCAGAATGTTCGGACGTCCATGCGTCTGAGATGCGAGGCGTGCATTGTAGCCCGTGAGAGAAACTTCGAACACTTACTTTAATCCATGTACCTTTTGCTTCTTTTCCTGTATCATTAAAACGATTTCTCATTTACGGTATCTTTTCTTTATGGTGCTTCTGTGTACAACACCGCGTCAGGAAAGCATTTCCGACCCCACATTGCTCTATGATTTCGAGTTGTCAGGACGTGCCCTACCCCTCTAAGAAGTTACGAAACGGTTCACTGAAACACCCTGTATATATATAAGCGATATATTTAATAAAAATGCAAGATTCACGCCAAAGATTTTCATTTCGTAGCTGCTGCTTAAAAATATGATACCAGGCAGTGTCATATCAGAAGCTCGCGATTTTATGCTGGGGAAAGGCGTTAAGTTCAGGGGAAGCACCCCTATTCAACTAATTAACACATTAAGGACCACTCACGAATTTTCTCGTGTTTTACGTCCCATCTGCTGCGGACAGCTCACGAGCTGTCGCGTTTATCGCCTTCCGCCTGTTACGGATGGATGTTTAGAGCGTACAAGTTTGCCCCAAAACGTGCAGTTCCAGGCGTATGTCTTACAGATTTCTTTGCGGCCATTAACGTGTTAAAATTAAACATCTCGACCAGATGCGTTTTCCATCCAAATATACATCTGTATTATACTCACTGCTTTAAATCAAGTGGTTTGTCTTGCCAACGCATATTCTGTTTTAATTTCAACAGAAATGATTTTTATTTTAGTCAGTATAATTGAAGCCTGCAAATTAATTTTTCTTTAAAAAAATCAAACTTGCAATCGATAATGCTGTACACATTTTCCAATTATCTATCGCCGTTTCGATATATATTTTAAAATTCAACGTCAACAAAAAAGAGAAGTCATTTTGGGAAATATCCTTGATTCCCTGAGAACATAACAGCTAAAACAAGATGTATTAAATATGATGTAGGATTCTGAAACCATTTTAGATTGTGTAATATTTTAATGGCATCCTCGAAGGAAACGCTTACTTATTGTTACATCCATTTATCTATCCATCTGAACAAAATATATATATATATGTTTTTTACTAGAGTATAAGGCCTATTATACTCTACTAAGTTATTCAGCTTATCTACTACACTAACGGTCATAATTGCAGACTAATGCAATGCTAATATTTGCGCTAGGAAATCATTCATTATTACTCTTTATTGAATGAAAACGGCCAAATATAAAGATTAAAACGAAATCTGCTATGCATATTTCAATGTATCATGTCGGAACATAATTTCTTGAACGGTCATGCACCACGTGCTCATGCAAGTTAAATTATATTTTTATTCATATTAAATCTTTCATTGAAGGAGTCAATTTAGTATAGTAAATTATCCAAAAAACTTGGTGTTGCATTTATTGTTCAAAAAAAGATCACAATTCCTATTTCTTTCATTTCATGTAATCACGTGCTCAAAATGTCATTTTTCTGTGTTTTATTTACTGTAGTCATTAACTTATTTTTTAAAAATCAGAGCTTTTGTAAATACGATGGCAACGCATTATTAAAGGCTGATTTTTTTTAGATGCTCTTGCAGATAATAAAATTTCAATTCTTCGCCTACGGATTTTCGATGATTCTCATTCCCAAAATAACATATTCTCAAATTATAATAAAACAATCTTTCAAATTTCATATTGCTTCATTGACTGTTTTTACAGCAGCTTCGAACTGAATGCTTCGATTAGCAAATTAATGGAGATACAAAATATTATTAAATGATTATAGATTCTTGTGGATACTGCAAAAGCTTATTGTTCTGTACTCGTTATTTTTCATCAAATGTAAATGAAGGGTCATATAGTTTAAAACATATGAAATAATAAGGAAAAGATAAAAAAAATATTAATTCTTTTAGATTTATTTCATTCTTATTATATTCATTTCATTCTAAATCTACGCCTTTGTTTATCAATGAGATTTTTAACTGTATTTTGTTTATTTTGAATTCAAGCCATATATAAAGACAGCAGGCATTGCCACCATGGTAATGAGCGAATTATTACCTTTGACTTTTTCGCGCCGAATTATAAAAAGAAAAACATCCTAAGAGTCACAAGAAGAAAAAAATTTGAGCACTCTAATTTTTCCTGTATTTCTACGTTTCATTCCTACCAGTTTAAGAAATTTCAAAAAAAAAAAAAAAAAATTAAAAAAGAGTTTGTAAAAACATATCATCCTTTGCTCTGTTTTTCAGCATGATGAGTCCATAATTGCTTGGAGCTAAACAGATAAAATTCAGCCCGTCCAGACATTTTATACCTATTTTGTTGAGCCTCATCAAAAAAGAATTGCGTTCACAAAAGTCCGTCGGTCTAGTTGTTTGAACACAACTGAGTACAGTAACTGCAAAACCACTAGTTCGAAGGATAAAATACCAAGCGACAAGAAATTTCGAATTGAATGTGTCAATGGGATGATCTTCTATCAATCCATGTACTGTTAACCGAAATACCATCGGCAGAAGGACAACTTTCGGAATATGACCTTGTTGCGTAAAATACAATCCCATGACAAAGTATGGGTTCAATGACTCGAAAAGTAAACGTATCCGAAAGACATGTTTTGTGTTATTCATTTTACAGGAAGCCTAAAATGCTCATAGGTTCGACTCGAAAAATAAATATCTGAACAATTGTGGTGTTAAAGATTCATGATCAAAATCCAAAAGGTTTATACTGGAAGAAGCGCAGGGGGGGGGGGGACTTTTATTAAGGATTGAATGTTTCGGGAATGTTTAAGGATTGAATATTTCAGGAGTCCTCTCCAGATGATTTTTTTTATTTCGTTCATTTGTTAGAAATATTAATAATATGTGTTTAAGATGTTTCCCATATATTTTAAATGTATTGAATTGAATTGAATTCAATGCAAACCTAGGTCAGGAATAATCTGAGGATCAAGCCATCGCGGTAGATATTTTCATTTTGCATGGATGAAGTTTTGTATTAAGTATGATTCAATGAAACTCGCATGAAAATTAAGTAATTCGATTAGAAACAATGAATATCACTTTTGGACAAATTCCAAACGATTTGCTGAAAGGATTCAGGTTTCATTGTGAGGCAAAAGTGCATGGTGGACGCGTATTAAATGACTCATTAAAATATACAAAAAAAAAACTTGATGAGAATGGGTTTAAAAAAAATTTCGACCATGTTAACGATGAAAAAAACCATTATGAATAATATAGATAACATGTAATTACTTTATAATAAGGTAATAGTAGTTATTATCACATTTTAAAAACAGATATAATTTCTAGAATCCACTTCGCTATAAGATTCACTACTAAAAATAGTGTAATAAAACAAATAATCATTAGAATCAAGCATTCAGTAGAAAGTTAGGAAAAAAACGATCAGGTCATAATATTAAAAAAAGAATACTAAAATAAAAAAATAATAATTTCAGTTCAAGTGACTCCTATTAATTTATTTTATAAAAGTAGAAGTTAACCATACTTAATAATTTTGAATCAAAAAAGATTTTTACTAAAAAATATACACATAACTTAAAAGAAAATTATTGATTCAGTGAATTTTCAAAAAGGGAAAATAACACTCATTTCCATAAATTAAGGATAATACAAAGTCACGAGGAAATGGGACTCTATAATACATATATCATCCATAGAATGACTACACACATCTTCAAAAATCATATGCAAATTGTAGGTTTTCAAGATATGACATCGATATTTTGGCACAATGACGAGATGGTAAGAGAGTGATATATAAGGAATACCAGCAAAGTTGTTCTCAAGCTTTTTATAAGCCTTCAGTTCAATAACTGCTTAGTTATGACACAAAGGATAATTTTTTTATGTGGTAGAATGATCGGCCATCTGGAATGTGAGTGTACCCAGCTGGAAGTATCCAAGGAACTTGGAATCACCCCTCATCTCCTGGCTTCTGAAACGATTCCAAGATTATGGTAATGTGAGTAGACATTACAGCACAGGTAGCCACCCCCACCAGTTACAATGCTGAAGGAGGACCTATATTTGGCAGCCACTGCCAAAAGAAACAGATCTGAAGCAGTACAACTTCATATATGTTTCGTCAGCTCTCTTCAGCCAATGGTACTACAGTTTCAGGGCAGACATATACAGATACTTAGAGCATATTGGCCTACATTTTCGTAAGCCTGTCAGATGTGTTCCACTTAACATCATTGTCTCCTGCGATTAGCCTTGAGTACAGAGCATGCAATGTGGATACCATACAGTGTGCTTGTTTAATGCTTTTCAGCACTCGGACATTCATATGGAGAGCGCCAATTACCTGTTACCACCCCCGGGGGCACCTCGAAATTGGGGATGAGATGCTTCCGGTATGGTGGGTGGATCTCGCCTACCCGGTTGGTACACTAATAGGTGGGGGTAAAGCTCCTCCCATCGATGACGGGACGTACTTCCTTCGGGAAGGGTTGTACCACGGCCGGTGATGGCCATTGGGACTCAACCATAGTTCTCGCAAATTGCTGTTACGGTGGTACAGTCATTCGGTGCTTATGGTTAATCCGTGTGCCTTCGTGGCAGGTCGGGAAGTCTGTTCTATGACTTACCCGTTACCACCAAGAAAACATTGAACGACACCGTTACGGAGTTGCAGCATTGGTCGTTTGGGAAGGAATTATTCTGGGTTCCAGAACTAATCTACATGCTCAAATTGGAACCATGACAGGTCAAATATATCGGAACATCATTCAGGAACAACATGTACATTTGTTTCGGAGCACCATAGGCCTTCAAAGTGCAAACCTCATAAGCCAATGCCTTCGATCGAAGGATATCACCCGTATGGACTATCCAGCATACTCGCCGGACTTGAATCCAGTAGAGCATGTGGGGGACATGCTTAGCCGACGAGTTGCTGCCCATCAACCATCTCCTACATATTTACCGTCCGAGACCATCACTTGACGCTTGGTATAATATTTCCCAAGATCAGATCGATTATTTGATACACAACAGTCCTGTGAGGACTGTATTGCATCGTCTGGGAGACATACTATGTATTAACCATCATACCAACCATATAATATTAATGTTTGCAAATAAGTTTTTTTATTTTGTAATTAGCTCCAGAGAGCAAAAAATGGCTATATATTTGATATCATTAATAAAGATGTCTTTTTTTTGCTTTTTACCTTTTTTTTTAAATAAATAAGCTTTAGAAATAAATCCCATTTGTTTTGCTTCTGACTTTTTTTTCATTAACTTGCATTGTCTTTAATTTATGGACACGAGTGTAGTTTAAAAAAACCAAGGTCAGATTTCTTTTGAGGATAATATACCTTTTCTTCGCATATAAAAAATGTGTCATTGTCAATGTTCTTATTGTCATTTTAATTTTCTCGGTGATTTAAAAAAAAACAACCTGCGTGTATATTTCTATTTATATCTCTAATAAAGCTGAACTTGTGTGTGTTGGCGCTCTTCAGGTCAGATCGTCTCACCATCAATTACGAAATTCTGACAAAGTCAGAATGTTCACCTTTAAAGGTACCAGCGTTGCAAAGAATTACTGCACCAGCTGGTAAATAATCATATTCTAAAGTCGCTAGTCCTCGAGGATGCAATAAACTCCAAAATTTGCACTGATTTTTTTTTACTGGTCAAGCTTTACTAAAAAGAGAAGATTGGTGCGAAGCACTTTTTCTACACCAAACTTTTAAAATAGCTCTACCAGCAATTCATGTTGCATCATAGGAGGCTGATGTCGCTCAATTTTCATTTCGAGCAATACGTCAATCCTAGTAACGGTCCCCTGCATTAACATTCGATGGTTTCGTACTTTAAATTTGTATAATCTTAAAATTTTCACCTAAAACATGAGCAACTTGTGTCGCAGAATTGCTCAAGTACGCGCCTTTATTTTAGTACAAAATCTCGATGTGCTTTTGGTGCAAGAGAACCTACTTCTCCTGTAGTACAAACCCCTGATCGCAAATTACCGGCTCTGTTGGCAATACGGTTTTTTTAATCATGCTGAATTATTTGTGGATTAACGGATAATCGTACCTGAACGTCATTGTAACACATATTTGTATTTTATTTATCATGACGTCAGAGATGCTTAGTCAATTAAATGTATTTTTCTTCCCAGGTGTGATCCGAAAAAATGTTAAGCAGAAGTAAGCCAACTGAGACGATGATATATTATTCTTTAGAACCCAAATGTAGGTCTTATATATTTTTCCCTGGTGCGGCTGTTTTAGGCAAAAATTAATTTATTTCAACTATTGACTCTTCAATCCTTCTCAAAAGCAAACGTTATCTGCTTAAAACATAACATTACTGTTAAGTTTCCCGTAACAGGATCTATAAAAATGATAGATCCGGTGGCAGAAATAATTATAGACACATTTTGGACGGTACGTATTTCATATGGAATCAATAATTGAACATCACATCATCCCCTCCCTTGTTTTAGAGCAGATGAACGCAACAATTAAGGTAAAATCAGAAAATATTCCATCCGTCATAACTGTGTTAACCCTCCATGGGCCCGTGTAACTTCCAGGTCATATTTTAATTTATCGACATTTTGCAAAATAATTATAATTTTTTTCATGAGATGGCCCATAAATCTTATCTCTATGACGCTGCAAACACAACCAATACGAATATTCATGACCATTGCTAAGCTCATCAACCCGAAATAGCAAAATAATTGCGTTGCAAACTGTTGGCAGTAAAACTAAACAAAACCATTTGATCCAATTGAAATTTTTTGTGCTTTTGTCAGTGATTCCCAAACTATGTTTATGGATGCACGCACGTTTATGCCTCACACCAAATGCAAATTGTTTTATGAACTTTCACATATGAGCTATTATACCCAGAAGTGCAAATTTTATAGGCCGGTGTGACTTGAAAGTCGCATAATGATTATAACGCAATAAAATTGTTTAAACACAAAAATGTGTTTTCACTTGCATATATAGGTTTATAATTTCTGATTTTTCGTTCCCACAATTTTTTTTGGAGTTAAAACAAAAATTCGACCCTTAGAGGATCAATCTGTGTGAGAATAAGGTATACACATAAATTCCTTCTGGAGGATTTCAAAAAACTTTTAAATTCAAGTTCAAGTGTCATCCTTGCGGGTGATATGAATGGGGCTCATATCACCGGTACAAACATAGAAACACCCATCGTGGTAAATAATTGCTTAAATTCTTAGTACAATAGGACGATGCAATATTTTGGCGCCTCCTTCACCGTCAGTCAAGTTAGGGAACAAGATACTGTCTTAGTTATCACTGTTTTAAAGAGAATTCCTTTCAACTAACAAATTAGAGTTCTAAATGGTTTAGATGCCGATGACCTTCCAGTAGTTTTGACGTCTAATATTGGAACTTTTTCAATAAATTCCTCATCGCAATTCAACACGAAATGGTAGAACTTTGAACACGAACTTCGGCACACTCTAAAATTCAAAATCCCAATCCCCTCTTGAAAGTAATAGCAATGATGAAGCAGAAAACGTAGTTTGCGGTTTAGGAAAAATTCTCAAAGAGATCCTTGAAGAAATCTCGAAACCAAAATACAATGAGACACCAGAGAAACTTCTTTACGAAATCCAGGTGAAAATTAAACTGCGAAACTACTTGTGACGAATTTGGCAACGTTCTAGTTACCTCCAGACGAGAAGAGAACCTCGTAAAATCCAGAATAAGGCGAAGGAGTTAAAACTGTGTCATTTGAAGCGGCGAGCCGAACAATTAGAAAACTGCAACACCCAGGAGGTGTAGCGGTTTCATCCTCATTTCTTAGGAAACATTTAATTTTCATCCTTCTCATGAAAACAGAAGGGGGAGGTTCATTCACACCCCCGTCGAAAGAACGTAAATTTTGGCTGATAACCTTCAGTGCCAAGTTCGAACTGCATATTGGTGCTTTCCTCTCAAACTCTTCCCTCTGATCAGCTGAAGAGTTTTTGTTCTCAAACACACTCAAACGACTCGCCTTCGATTCCACCAACAGAGTTCATGGAAATCATGAAAAACCTCATGCTGAACAAACCGCCTGAATTGGATTAAATTAACAATCGCTTGATTAAAATTCATCCACCTAGAATTATTTTATACTTAACTTTTTGTTAAATAAATTGTCAGAATTGTTCTACTTCCCCACGTACTGGATAACATTCTTTATTGACCCTATTCGAAAGCCAAATTCTGAACTGTCCGTTTCTAAACATTTCGTTCCATCTCACTACTTGGTAACTTGAGTAAAGTGTACGAATCTGTAAAATTCAAACGCCTGAATCAATTTCTCAGCGACAATAATATTGCAATATCCGAACGATTCGGATTTAGAAAAAAAAATATGTCCACAAATCACCAACTTCTTCATGTTTTAGAGTTGATTCATGATGGGTTTGTGAAATCTGAAACAACAGGTTGCCTTTTTCTGGACTTAGCCAACACCTTTGATCAAATTTGGTACGAAGAGCTTTTATTCAAGTGCATGCAGTGATTTTCAGAGCAATATGTCAAAATTTTAAGCTCTTGCCTTTCTTCTCTCAATTTATGGGTATAAGTAAAAAACATAATTTTTCCTCCCTAGGCCAATCCTAAATGGTTGGGCACAAGGAAGTTTGCTCTCCCCAGCGTGTTTTATGTTAACAACTTGCTGAGAGTTTGGAATTGTCACTTGGAAATTTTTGAATTCTATTCTTACGCAACTTAAAGATGGTTGTTGGAGTTTTATGTCACAAGAACCATACCTGGTCATAGTGCGCCCAGAAAAATTGTAAAGCTTTATCAACCATTTGAAATCCAGGATAAGAATTTTATAAAATATGGAGATAATATTAATGTGTAATGTTTATAAATGTTAAAAAGGAACGACACTATTTAATTTATTTATTTGAAAAATAAGTAAAAAAGAAACCAATGATTTAAAGTGACAAAAAAAATTTAAGTGATCAGGCAAAAACAAAAATAATTTGCGAAAGGATGAACGGCGATATAAAAAGGCAGGGGCTCTCAAAAAATAAAAATAATATTTGGATGGTATTTTTTAACCACCAAGTTCTCCCAAATTGCTAAAAATGTATAAAAATATTGGAGACGATGAGAATTAAAAGTAAGGCATTCAATTAAAACGTTTTACTCTAAAATCAACTTGTTGCCCTTGTGTGAAACGTGTATGTCCTACACGGAGGCCAATCAACCTGACATCAACTCCACGTATAGGGAGAACAGGCCAATGCTATTCTTCACTTCATGGTGTTATGGATCTGCAGATCCCACTCATTTTTCCAGGTATATTATGTTTAATAAAAGATTTCTTAACGTCACTAAAGGGAAGTTCAGGGTTCAAACACGTCAATGCAGATTTTTCAGCAATATCAGCCATTTTGTTTCCGCAAAATGCTGATATGACTCTGATCTCAGTAAAAAAAAATTTAAAATCCAGCATTTTGAAGGACAAGAAAAATGGACAAAATTTGTATTGCTTTTGGATGCATGCTATTATGGTAGGGAGAAAGTGCTTCGCATTTACTCCTGCTATTGGTATAAGTTATAAATTTTCGCAGAGCCAACGATGAGATTTTCTGTAAAGCGCAGAATATAGCAAGAAACTTAAAAGTAACTAATGAACAACAATTATGTACCCTATGGCACACTGTATCAGATGAAAATATTATATGCCATAACAGGCATGGCCATCTGATTTCGAGCCATCCGTGAAAATTGGATCAAAAGAATATCGATAGCGATGGTAGATAAAAAAAAAAGCTTTTGGAAAACAGAGGCAGTTGAGGATTTATTGAAGCCTTTAAAGGGATTCACAAAATAAAATTTCTGTGTATCCCTAGGTGGAAAAATAAACGAGTCAACAGTTTTAATTGGACCATTTTTAAGATCCGAGTCACTTATGAATATTTTGGTTCTCTCTCAGAGGAATGGACATTGTCAGTATACAAAGACTAATCAGGAAAGTCATTTATTTTAACGGTCGATTCAAAACAGATTTTGTTTTGAAATAAAATAAAGCGAAAAAATTTTGACGTCTTAAATAAAAAGGCAACTGGTGACAAATACCATAGAAGCTGTCATTAGGAGAATTGCCGAACGCAGCGCAGCATATCCTTAAAGAAAAAAGCTGTACAGAAAAAAATGATGGTCCAGCCGAACCATATACCATACACCTGTAGTTAGTATTGCATCATAAATGCGGGTTAAGGAAGTTCGATCGACATTCCAAGATGTTCTGTTCATTTAAAATATTTTATCACACCTTATCCTCAACTGTAAAATATGCAGAAGTAATGCCAACTCCTGTCCGAATATTGCTCCTAAAATCGGTATTGCACTCGCCTATGGAATTAGGTATATTTCGAATGTAATATGCAGATCCAGGTGAATGCTTCTCTCCCGTCAGACGTGAATTGCACCTACTGTTATCAGAAG
Source organism: Argiope argentata (assembly GCA_026289955.1). NCBI lineage: Eukaryota > Metazoa > Arthropoda > Arachnida > Araneae > Araneidae > Argiope > Argiope argentata. The sequence continues at coordinate 6,546 of JAOUZG010001951.1, read as the reverse complement.
AAATTGCACGTCCATTATTTTTGCACCAAGCTACCACTTTTATTAAGTATATTTTGTAAGTATCCCTCTATGAAATTTATGTTGTTTCCATGGCATGAAAACAGAAGATCATCAACACAAAGTGTTCCATTAACAAATGAAGGCAACTGATTTAAAATTTGGCTCAGGTGAATAAAAAAAAGATGAAGTTCAGAGCACATCCTTGCGTAACTCTTACAGCTTGAATAAAATGATTAGAGTAAAATTCATCAATTCGAACTCTAAAAGTACGTTTTGATAAAGTTTCATTAAAAAAATATGGACAAGTTACCCATAAAACCAAGAATGAAAAATCCTAAAAGTATGCCGTAGCGACCTACAAGGTTGTAAGCCAACGCAATGTCATAAAATATGGTGACAAAGTGGTTTCCCTTAACAAACACTGAGTATTTTAGTTTCCAGTAATATGATGTTGTCAAACATTGACCTACCTCTACGGAAACAGCACATCTCTGAAACAGGAAGATGCGTCCTTGTTTCTCCAATTTGAAGCTTAGACGAGCATTGACCATGAGCTCGAAAGTCTTACAAATGCAGTTTGTAAGAAAAATAGGTCTGTAGTCAGAAGGGCAGTTGATTCTTCGCCGGGTTTTAAGAAACGAACTACAATAGCTTCGCGCCATTCTATTGTGTACTTCTGTTCCCTCCATGTTCTGTTAAAAACAGATTGGACAGGGAAGGGATATACAAAGTACGAAACATGTTATATGTGATTCCGCTTGACCCTGGACTGGTACCATGGATCTGAGACAAGACAGTTTCTAGTTCAAACATCATGAATTCACAGTTATATGGAAGAGTAATTCGGGCTTTAAAGCGCAAAGGAAACCATTCTGTGGGATTCTTAATTGCCAGAAAGCCAGGGCTGTAAGAATCAGTTTCGGAAACTTGCGCAAACACTTGGCCAAAAGTGTAAGAAACGTCTAATGGACTCGAATGCATCATATTACCAATTTTCAAAATAGGAATAGAAGTTTCGTAATAGATCCCATTAGCAGCCTTTACTTTTTTCCACAAAAGTTTATAAGAAACAGAAAGTGTAATGGGTGAGATAAATTTATGATTCTCTCTCACTACGAAGCTGAATGCGCCAAATCAACCCCTTGGCTGTTTTAAAAGCGATCAATTTCTCAGTCGTAGGGTAGCTTCTAAAATGATTCCAGAATTTTTCTGATTCTTATAACTGTCGAACAAGCTTCGGTTCCTAGTCGTGGTGTTTTTCTAGTCGTGGTGTTTTCCTAGTCGTGGTGTTTTTTTGAAGTATTGGCGTTCGTGGTTTTCATTATTACATCAATGCCATTTTATGATGTTTTCAAAATGCCTGTATCATTTATCATAAACTCAGTGATGGCTGTTAGTTGGGAGAATGAATTCCGGTCTTCCCACTGGAATAGAAAACGTGGAGGACAAATAGCCGCACCGCCACTATCAGCCTGGGAGATTATCAGAGGAAAATGATCGTTATTTTGCAAATCATCTACAACTATCAAATTCAACAATGGAGGGCTACTTGTGGGCTCAAGGAAATAAGTTAGAGCTTGCCCTTTTTGAGCAGAAGAGACAGTTACTAGCAATAAACTGATCAATCTGCTGCCCACTGGAGTTTGTACTACCCAAGCCCCACAAAGTGCTATGTCCATTGAAGTTGCCAAATGAAATAAAAGGTGCAGAAAGCTGACCCACAAAGTTGTCAAGGCCTTATTAACAATTATATTACTAAACGGAAGATAAATATAGCAGACTGTGACCGAAGAGCGTAAATGGAGCTGTACAGCCACAACTTGAATACATGTATGTAAAATAAGAGACGTGCTCGGATAAAAAATTTAAGTGAAAATACAGACACCTCCAGAACCAATTCGAGCTGCCAGAGCGCTAGCACTGAAATCACAAATGGATTTAGTATAAAACATCGAATTGGTAACTTAATATATCCTGCATAAATATGTTCAGGTAGTTTAGGACTATGGAAAGTGAATACGAAATGTTTTATGGGGAAGACCTGCCCCTTAACGTCGAATTGATGCATGTCAAACACGAACCATTCCTTGCTTCTTCAGCTCGTTAAATGTCTCTTCCACAAAAACAGTAAATAGCTCTCCATAGATACCATCACGCTTGGAAAAGTTAGGAAATAAGTGAGGACTCACTGATATTGATATATTCGCAAGAGATTTCGATTTTAGCGTTTGTTGAGATTGCTTTTTGGAATCTACCTTCACTAAAAAGTCACAAAAACGAATTTTTTCTACAGATTTCCCTCTCATCGATGATCGTACAAATTGTTTTTTTTGAATAAGAATTGAGATATATTATGAAGAATTTCATTGTTTCCAGATATTCGCTTTATTACAAAAAACTTAAAATGTTTAATATTGCTAACAATTTTGAATACTTTATACCCAGTAAAGGTAGATTTCTTAAAAGCACCAAAGGGTTGGTAGCCATTGGCGCTAGATATTCGCAGCGTCGATAGTGCTATCGGTAATATATGTACCGATAGGCACTTCCGAGAACAGCGATCACCATTTACGCCAAGTTCAACTAGTGACATCTTCGCTTGATCCTTAGCAAACTAGCCTGTCAGGTGGATAGCTACTGACCGATTGATAAACCGAGGATCAAAGTGCGGTTTCTAAGGGTCCTTTTATGTCTGTGGGCGCCATCCGAATTTTCCCAGAAATTATCTATAAAGTGTCCAGGGATCAAAGGATCCCGAGACACCGCAAGAGTGGTAAAATGGTGGAATGCGTCGCCTGCCTAAACATTCGAAGGTAGTTGGAACTAAGTTATATGGGGCGCCAAGCACCACCAACCCTTGGGGCTATGAAAAAAAAAGAAGCAAACAGAGCGACGACAGCTTATCATGGAATTCTCCCCCGCTTGTAGTTGAAGGGAAGAAGGAACAAAGTAGACTGAGAGGGGGGGGGGGTATCTGGAAGGGTCAGTAGGGAGCCACGGAGTTGTGAAACCAGTCACATCTATGCTATGAAGATGTGCTCTTGAGGGCACACAACATATTGATCCACTAATTGTCAGTACACAACTATAAAAATACATGACTTTAGAAAATAGAATTCTACCTAAATAAATGTCTAGTTCTTCTATTTACTAAAAAAACTGGTAATGCCCGATCTAAATCTAATCCAAATTTTCGACCAATCCTTACTTAGGATAAATGAGTAAAAATACCTATGTTTAGTTTTAGACGCCAAATTAACCTTCAATAGTCAGATTAATGCATTTATCACCAAAGCTACGATAACGAGTATTAAACTCAACAAATTAATTGCTTCATAGAACAAATTATCGATTATTCACAAGCTTCTGCTCCACAATGCAATTTTAAGACCTCTGTTAATGTATGGTACTCAATGGTTAATTATGTATGGTACTCAATGGTATGGTTAATTTGGAGGTATGACCAATTCCTCAAAACATTAAACAATTCCAAGTTTTCTAAAATAATCATCTGATGAAGATTAATAAGAAATCCTGGTACATTAGAAGTAGGATAATTCGTGATGACCTCCAAATCGAACCTGTTTCAGGAATGAAAAGAACATCAATTAAATTCTTCGAAAAATTATCCTGGAATCACAACGAGCTACTTCACTTGTCAGCATATGATCCTGCTGAACCTAGCTCTAGGAAAAGACCTACGGCGATAATCGATAATATTTATAGTAATTTTCCTCCCTTAAAATGAGAATTTCCGTGCATGAAGTGTTCTGAAAAAATTTCAAAAACAACTAATCAAAAAACTTAGCCCCATTTCATTGAAGAACCATTGTGTAAGGGCGTCTGTTGCACTTTATATCCGTAGGGTCAAACGTACTCCCACTGGTGTGGTGTGGAGAGGAGTGTGCATGCTCAGGTGTCGTCCTCGTCATCTGGCCGCTGTTCAAAATTACGAGGTCCGTACCAAAATAGTCCTAGTACGGCTTTATAACGAGACGTTAATATAACTAAACCAACAAGTTGTATTCCAAATTGTGATTTGGAAGTGATCGGAATCACTTTCACTCCGCGGAATGCCGAAGTACATTCCATCACTTTGCCGCAACCAAGATATTTTTAAGCTTCATATATCGATACTCACATAACATATTATTTTAGAAGCCTTTAAATATTTGTTTATACCGCTCTAATTTGTCAGCAGTAATTTTAATTTGAAATAAAAAGAATAAAACTTCAATAAATATGAAAACGTTTTTGCTGAAACCAAGCGTATTTTCGTCCTAAATTATTATAGATGTGTACTACTTATTTTTTAAAAAAATAATTTATGAAATAATTCAAGGTTATTTAATAAAAACTCTGATTAATAATATAATATAGTAAATAATATTTTGTTTTAATCAGTAAATGAACTTTCCGAAAACAATTAAGAAGCTTAAATTTTACCGATTCCTTCGAACACATAAATCATATACAGTAAAATTAATTTAACAATCTAACTTTTCAGTCTCAGTTATGAAGCTTTCAATTTTATTATTTAAGGACAATCTACAATTTCATCATTTTTGATAAGCTCCCTTAACTGAATGGCTACTTTCTTCAAGATGGCAGAGAGATTTAAATTCATGAGTTTTTATAGAAACAGAATAATGGTAGTTAAATTTTCATTACTCAATCAGCTATAATGGCTAAAGAGTAGAGGTTTTTTTTCATTTAAAATATTAATATTTCATAGAAATTTTATGAAACACGACTTATAGAACAAAGAATATGTATAAAAATTTAAACGTACTAATTATTTCATTTATTTTTCATTACATTATTTCGTACTTATTTTTTTAAATATACAGTGGTGACCAAAATTGTGGACACCAAAATTTTTACGTTTTAGAAGTTTGTATTCTTATAAAAATTGCTACGTTTCATAAAATACAAAATTACATATCATTACGATACAGAATTACGTAACAGAAATTCGATGATTAAAATTCTTCTCTATGAAATAATTTACTTGTTTTATATGAAAGTACTTTTCGAATTTTTGAGCCTCAAATAGAGGAGATATTTAAAAAAAGGAGAAGCTTTTAAAAAAATTGATTTTTATAGAAAAAATCGACTTTTTTTTCATTCAACATTCTTACTTTCTAAGCATTTTTCTTCATGAAACCGTTTGAATTTCGTTTCTGCGTTCAATTTATTTTAATGAAATTGAATCGTTTTCTCATATTCTAAGTTCGAGTAAAATCTTAATAGAAGCCTCCAGAATAAAAATGCATATTGTACAAATATGGCGCAATAATTTGTCAAAATGCTGTGTAGTTCCTGAACGTTGGAATGAGCAATTTATTGATTTAAAAAGTTTCTGTATTTATTTTAAGGGCTTTGTATAGTAACATTTACAAAAAAAAAATCACGATACTGAATTAGAATATTTAAATATCGAATAGAAGCACTACTTTCAGAATCTGTATATTCCTTACATTTTTTTTATTCTTCAAAAAATACCATTTATTTCAAGAATACAACAAATTTTTTATCTGCAAAGTTTTTGAACACATTCTGCTTTGTTAATCCGTAAATTAGAAGGCTTTCCTCTTTAGCCTTTCAGTCAAAAAAAAAAAAAATCTTCACATTTCAAAACTATTTTGACTTTTAACTAATATATTTTTATTTAATAGGCGCTTCTTAAATATATATTATGCTGAAAATTATAATTGTTGTAACATTCTTAAATAATTTAACTTTATACGCTTCAAATTCATTTGAATTTTGTATTTATTTTCAAATCGTTAAAATCATTATCGAAAATAATTACTTAAGTAAGGGCAAAACATATTTATTAAATTAGGTATTTCTTGTATTTTAAAATGAAAGAACACGGGGAAAGTTTAATTTAGTTTTTTTTTAAATAATAACGAGTTTTCCTTTTGAACATCCGAAATCTTGTAAAGGAAATGTTAATTTGGAATTTAACATATTGTCTTTTATTAATTTTTATTAAAAAAGGCAATATTTTTCTATAAAAATTTGTATTAAAATGTGAAAAATTCAACTAAAAAGTAAGATTCAAAATTCAAATTAAATCTCTTTTTTAAAAAAATAAATAAATGTTGTCACTTTTATGCGCGGGCATTACCCCTCTCCCCCCCCTCATACAATTTGCAATGGTAAGGAATTATGTTTTCTTTCAAGGGCGAGATACATGAAATGCATCGTAACTTTATATTTTTAGAACGTTGCCGTAAAATAAATTTTTACCGTATAATATTCTATTTTAAATAACTGTCTCATCTTTGTCCCATTTAAGTTAGAATGCATAAAATTCTCAATAATTTGATGGAAGCAAAGTTAAAATTTTAATGCAAAACTTTCGAATTAATATAAAATTCTTTTTAAAAATAATTTAAAAAATATTTACGTTTAAAATCAATTTACTAGCCATATATTATAATATACATTACGAAATTCTTTGTATCATGTAAACTGAATTAATTTAAAAGTATTTTATAAATTACCACTAAGGCTTAAATAAATTATTCGTATTTT
>JAOUZG010001949.1:0-28993 GCA_026289955.1 Argiope argentata | reverse complement strand
TTTAATTTAATAGATGAGGTAAAAGACCGTACTTTTTACTTATAATACGTTGCATACTTGCACTAAACTATAATATATCTGTACAGTTCGTATATTTCAAACCGTGTATTTTAACCTTCGTATATTTGAACAGAAAAATGGGACTCGTCAGAGAAAAGATTATCGCTCACATGCTCTGTTCCTCAATCCCTGCTTGCGCAACGATAGCGTGTTGTTAACACACATTAGTCGACGAGCATACAGATCTATAGATGAAGGCTGTTTCAGAATTGTATTGAAATTGTCGTGTCGACCGAAGTTGTTGTTGAAGAAGAGTGGCATCCACAATTCGATGTTGCCGAGCCTTCAGAGTTAAATAACCGCCTTCATTGGGCGTTGTCTTGATCTTCGGCCAGCATTTCCAGTCTCCAGAAAACGGTTCCAAATCCTTGAAATCACACTTTGTGAAACTCCAATGACTTTTTCTACTTCTCCATGTGTATGCCCCCCCCCTTTCTATTCGGTCGACAACTCTCCAATCTCCTGATTCGTTTCAATGACTTCATTGAGGCATCACATTCATTGAAACAACGCGCTTACTGAATGACGACCTTTTTTTTTCGCTTTCTTTTACATTAAGAGGAAGACCAAGTCAAAGTTTCGGCCGTTAAAGCGTCGTCTTCAACTTCAAACTCAAAATTCGAAGTTTGAAAATAAGAAAAATTTGCAATTGTGTCTGTCTTTTTCCATTTTATGCGCTGTAATAATAATAAAATTTTGGTTTTGCCGTTATTTTATACAAGAATTGTTTCAAGCAATATACTTGAAATGTTCGGTGTTCAGTTTGTTTAAAATAATTCTCTTACATTAAAGTATTTAAGTATATGTTCCACGAAAGAAAATACAAGAAGCCTTCCTTACAAAAATTACTTTGGGAATTATTATAGAATAAAAATAATTATTTCCTCCAACCGTCTGTGAATCATTAAGCTAAAAACAAGAATTTTTTTATAAGACTTTTACTCAATTGAGTATGAGAATTAAAAATTTAATATATTATGCATTATATACATTGCAAATTAAATTATTTATTGGATATGCTATATATACATTGAAGTGACAAAAGACATGGGATGATTGTTAATATCGTGTCGGTCCTCCTTTTACCCGGCGAAGCGCAACAACTGGACGTGTCATGGAGTCCACAAGTCGTTGGGAGCCCTCTGCAGGAATATTGAGCCATGCTGCCTGTATAGACGTCCATAATTGTGAAAGTGCGGATGGTGCAGGAGTTTGGTCACGAACGGACCTTTCGCTGCGATACTACTGCCATCTGTATATTTGCATATTGCTATCCCATGATTTTTGTCATTTCAGTGTATAATCTTTTGAATAAAACGCAGAAAAAACTTGTGGAGTTTTTGTCTTCATGATGAGAGCGCAAAAATAAAATTTAAGTTCTAAATATTGTTAAGTTTTTATCGTAGCGAGCTCGGATTGAATGGACTTTATTTCAGGACAGCACAAACAAATTTATTTACAGCTATTTACAGGATGACTTGAGAAAGTAAAACTTGAGATAAACACAATCCAGTAGTAATCAGCCACTTACAGCGTAAATGCAAGCCTTATGCACAATAAACACAGTCTGCAAAACAGCTATCATATAGCTCAGCAAACAGTGAATCACAGCGAGCTCAATAACACAACGTTAACAGTAAACGCAAACACAGCTCAATAATAACAAGCGAGAATCCTGTAGTCCAGCGAAACGTTTCTCTTCCGAGAAAGAGGAACTGCCGTTATACCGCTGCAACTTACAACGACTGCGTGTTTTTCGTCCTTACGGGCGTCATCACATGTTCTGCACCATTCTCGAACATCATCTTTCATGTTGTTCCAATAGAAACGCTCCCGGACTTTATGTATTGTCTTCATGACTCTTAAGTGGCCACCTGCAGGACTGCTGTATAACTCCTTCAGTACTTGATTTATCCTTGATCGGGGAAGTACAAGTTGCCGCTTAATTGACTTCCCATCTTCGGACTCCCATTTTCTATACAAGATACAATTTCTAATTTCGAGTGAGTTCCAGAGAGCCCAATAGCGTTTAGTTCTAGTACTGAGGCTTGAAATGTCCTGCAATTCAGGTTTTGAATTGCTTGATTGCATAAACTCTATAATCGGTTTAATGTCAAGATCATTTCTTTGTTCCTTGCGAACATCCTCATCACTCCAGGGATCAGATTGAGGTGGGACAGCTCTTGTGATTCGGCGAACAGTTGATGTATCAATTCCAAAATTTCTTTTCATTAGGGGAGTAGGAGCGACAACCCTCGGAATAGGGCTTTCATGATAAGGCATCTACATTTCCTCTTCCAAAACCCAAATGGAAAAGAGACACGACTTTTGATGGGGAGTGCAGGGAGTATTCTTAAAGTCGATTACAAAATCATACTTCTACAGAAAGTCCATAACAAGTATGAAATCATCTGTAATTTTAGCTACGTAGACGACAGGGTCATAAGTAGCATTTACAAATCTAATTTAATATCCATTTCCCCTATAATTGGGATTCTGTCACCAGTGACAGTTTCGAGGGTGACGCAGGACGGTGTCCAGAGAATTTTCCTTCCGAGTTGTTCTGCAACATCTCGGGGCATGATGGTTACGTTGGCTTCTGTGTCAACGAGCATTCGGCAGTGAGTTCCGTTGACGAAGGCTTCAACAAATACACCATTTTCACCACCACCTCTGGAAGATATCTTTAAAACTCTAAAACGGTTTTCCTTGGTGATTCTAGAAGAGTCTTTAGCCCGTTTATCTAAGCGGGCCAAACAATTTCTTCGAACATGGCCCTCATCGCCTCATTTCCAACATTTCACAGTTCTCTGACCATGTTTATTGGGCCTTGCCACTCTTTTCTGAATAAACTGGAAAATTCTTTTCATCATTTCAGTTATATTTTCCAGCGAAGGATCCGATGCATCTTGGACCGTAAAACCTCTTACTGAATGGCGATCCTTCCGTGCAGCTTGTTGAGCGGCTTCAAATTTCATTGCATAAACCAAAGCTGCTTTCAAATCCTTTCATTCAGCCATTCGCAGGGACATTTGTATCACTGGATCTCTCACACTGTCAATGAAATACTGCAGGGCTAGTGTTTCCCGTACCTCGGCAGGACTGTCGGAAAAGGCAAGAAGAGAGATTCTCTCTACATCTGCTGCGAGCTCTTGCAGGCTTTCATTCGATCGTTGTTGCCGAGTCTTTAATTGAAGACGGCTATAGTCCTTGAGGCATTTTCACCGAAGCGCAACTCCAGAGCGTTTGAAAGAGTATCAAATTCCAGATGTTGATCTTCGGGAATTGTTCTCAAAATATCAGCAGCTTCGGCCTGTAGTGATGCAGCCAGCTAACGAGTCTTCATGACTGGATCCCAACCATTGGCTTCTGCGACGATGGAGAATTGAGTCTTGAAGACTTGCCTTGATGTTTTCCGTCGTAAGTGGACACTTTAATGCTTGCCTTGTGAATAATTGGCACAGGTTGAGCTATTTCAGGTTCTTGAACATTCGGGGATTGGTTTTCAGATTTTATCGGTACATCTTCCAATGTCTTCACTTTTTCTCAAATGCGTTGAATCTTTCGTCCACTTTTTCAAATTTCTCTTCAAAATTCTGCTGAATATTACGAATTTTTGCATCGTTCTCTTGAACCTTTTCTGCTAAAGCATCCATTTTAGTAATGATTGCTTCAACAATATTAGCTTGGCCTCGTTCTATTATCTACTCCATATTCTCTTGGCCTTGTTCTATCTTCTCTATCTTCTCTTGCCCTTGCTCCATCTTCTTCGCCATCTTCTCTTGCCCTTCTTTCATTTCTTTAAGGAAAGCAAAAAGCTGTTCGAATTTTGCTTTATCTGCTTCCTCCATTGCTCTAGTTTTCACCATTCAATCCCACTTCTGATACCAGTTGTTACGTTTTTAGCGTAGCGAGTTCGGATTGAATGGACTTTATTTGAGGACAGCACAGACAAATTTATTTACAGCTATTTACAGGTATTTACAGAATGACTTGAGAAAGTAAAACTTGAGATAAACACAATCCAGCATTAATCAGCCACTTACAGCGTAAATGCAAGCCTTATGCACAATAAACACAGTCTGCAAAACAGCTATCATATAGCTCAGCAAACAGTGAATCACAGCGAGCTCACTAACACAACGTTAACAGCAAACGCAAACACAGCTCACTAATAATAAGTGAGAATCCGCTAGTCCAGCGAAACGCTTCTATTCCGAGAAAGAGGAACTGCCGAATCGTGAATGGATGCCTACGAGGCACCTAGCGCCGGCAGGGGCTTATCCTCGGTAATGGTAAGTCGTAAGTGGCCTAGCGGTCTCTGTTTGGCGTGGATCTCTGCGATGCAGCCTGGAAGTGATAGAGAGGAACTGCCGAATGCGCTAGTCCGTGCCTTATATAGCCAAGCAAGTGCTCACGAGAAGCAACGCGGCGCACCTAGTATTGTCTGGGGGATACTAGAATATTCTCCTCGCCAAATCAACTCGGCTGGTGCGAAGCTCCTTGTGAAGCGCCGCCAACGTTTTCACCTTCGGCATGCGTTTCACCCGCTGGTAACAATATATTCCTTAATTTAGTGAAAGTTGTTGCAAGATAAAATTTACAACTATTTATTGATTTTTAATTCTTTTTGCTTTAAAATTGTATTGGAAATTTAGAAGAAGAAAGAAAATAAACAAACATATTTTCCTTACTTTCAAAGAAAACTAGTAAATTTGTATGATTAAGAAAATAGCAGACTACTTAACAATCTGAGCTTAATTAAGCTACATCGAATTTCTTCAAGCGTGACGAAAATTGCGTGTGATGGTGAGTGTCACCGAGAGAAATTGTTTTCTCTTTCATCCCTTTTTAAAATACTTCCAAGCTTTCCGCTTCGATTTTTATTTATTTATTGCATATACAGGTAAAATTGTACTTGACACTGGCCTCAGCTTTCGCAGTAGTAAAAGATATAATAAGAACATTTGAAATTGCATGCAGGGGAAGGAGCTCATTTTTTTAGGAAATTAAATTCATATGTTAACCGTGAAAGTTCTCACTTTGGAAATATTATTCATGAAATGATTTTTCGATTAAAAAAAAAGCTTTTAGCACTATATGAAATAAGGCGAAAATTAATTCATTCGAAATCATTGATGAATTAAGGCCGATTCTACAGTTTCTTCCCATTCTGACCAGGCGCTTGAAACGACACTAAATGAAAAACAAAATGTCAAGACTTGAGCCAGTACGAAGGCCGTTCGTAGGTTCCGGTCCCCGCTTCCAGAGGACATCGCCAGTGAGGTGAGACGGGCCTAGAGTTCTTTTGAATTCCCTCATAGTCCAGAAGCTTCAGAACCATCTTCGTTTCTTCAACTTATGGAAGAGAATTGTTAGACATTACTTATTCCATTTTTTTTTCTTAAAATGAAATTCAAGGAGCTTCCAGACCAATCAGAAGTTTCGAGGAAACGTCAAAGTCCATCTCAAATGACTGGCACAATAACTGAATTAATTTTTGCGCCAGTGCTTCATTTAAAGTCATACTTATTTCCTTAAGTCAGTGGAGGTTGAAAAATCGAAGGTATAAGGCACATACATATGGAAAAATTTATTAGAAAATGCGAATCAAATATTGTTTCAATTTTCTTTCTTCAACAAAATCACAAATAAGATATATGTTTTCTCTTCGTTGTACTTTTATATTTCATATATTATTTGCAATGCGAGCTTCTTTAAACACTCGATGAAAAGCTACAAATTATTTGGGGGCATTTATTGTTATTGTAAGAGTTTAAACAATATGAGAGAAGATGCATCAGCAAGTCGAAGTATTTTTACTCTTTTAAATCCATTGCTATCCTTATTTGAGTGTAGGTTCAAACATCAAAATTTTGAAATGCGAGTTTTTACCAATTAGAAAGGTCATTCCAGTAATTAGTGGATGATATTGAATTAGTATTCTTAGAAAGTTTTATGGTCGTTTCTTTGTTTCAGGACTGTTTATTACACGGGTTATACCCACACACTGGAGCCGCGGTATACCACAATCCATCGGTGCTGCGAAGGGTGTTTCCCCGTTGATGATAGAGGATGCCCGCACAGTAAGTGTTGTTCTATCTCTGACGACTCATAATTTGATCTTTAATTATAATTATAATAATTTTACATTTGTATTTACTGATTAGAATTGAATTGATTAATTTGTTGATTCAAAGGTACATTTTTAAAACGTCATGGAAAAAAAAACTTCAATTGATCACATGGTTGTGAATATGATTTAAGGAAACTTTATTAAATTGGTTGAATCGGAGCTTTAAATGGTGACAGAATACATCGGGCCAGATGAAAAACTGCCAAGTGCTTTGAGATGAATAGTAATTCTTTCCAATATGTTCTTACATTCCTTGCCAAACATAACTCAATATAAATTTCATTTAAAATTTTTGTTTTTCAAATTAATAAAAAGAGATTTACTACACAAAAAGGAAAAATATCTGAATTATTAATTCAATGGCTATTTGAGCTTCTGTAATTCAATTATTTGTTTTAAAATAAATTTATATCTATAGTTAAATTCATTATACAATCAATATTTATGAGGGAAGACTACCCAATGAATTAGGACGTTGTTTGATGGAAAAACATTTCATTGGCAGGAAGGCCCTAGAGGTCGTCGTGTTTTGACCGATGGTGCAAGTGGTCTCTGACCCACTAAAACAAATATTTTTGGAAAAAGAATATACGAGTTCTGGAAACTGATTAAAGCACAAGACACGGGTAATTTTTCCTTACAGATGCACTGACAAGCACTGTTGCTTGCAGCATCCCGAGTATTCGCTGTGAAGGCAAACTTGTGAATATTTTTTATTAGTAAGCAACTCAGATTTTTTTTCATAACATTTTTTTTTTATCTAACTGATTCATTTCTAGCTGTGCTAAAGTCTTTTTTCTTCTTCTGTGTCTTGAAGTTTCGAATTGTGATTCATTCTGTAGACAGAAATCCACCTTCATCTAACACAGATAATCACGTACGCAGATCTTAATCACATATATTAAAGTGGAAAACGTCATTTATACACTGTTCAATATAAGGCAGGTTCGTTCTTCTTTTTTTTTTTACCTTTCCCTTCAATTCTGTTCTGTTTAGTTTAGTTATATTAATCTTCCGTTGTAAAGCAAGTCTAGGGCTATTTTGAGACGAACCTCATAATTTTGAACCACAGTCAGATGACGAATACGACATCTGTGCTGCATCCCCTCTCCTCACCACACTAGTGGGAAAAAATTTGGTAATAACGTGCAACAGACGCCCTTATACGACAATTCTTCGGTGGAATCAGGTCTCAAACCTTCAATTTTGTGAATAACACCGGGGCCTCCGAGAATAGTGCTTTTTCTTCTATGGGCCTGGAACTGCAGAAAAGGGGAAACGACTAAGCGACGGTTGCTTTTCGCTTAAGCGTATTGCTTCCATCATTTTTCGTTCAGTTTTTTTCCTCTCTCCCTTAAATAAATTGTGCAAAATAGCTTTAAATTTTTTCAGCATTGTTACACTTTCTTTAGTTGTTGATAATTTTATATTGAGCTTTTAAATTTAATTATACAAAAACAATAAACACACATAAAATGTTTGAAATATATATTGATTCATTTTAAGCTCTGGCATAAATATTCGGCATAAAAAATAATTTCAGAGAATAATTATAAAAATGTTTAAGATAGTATTTTTTTTCTTTCTTTAAAATATTTTAATAGGTAGCTTTTTAACAGCACTTTAAAGTAAAAATTTATAAAAATCATTGAATTTTAAGTGAAATTGCCAGAACTACGTCAAACCTCTGTTTTGTTTATTTTTTTTTAATCAGAGTTCCTCAAGCAGCATCACGAGGAAGTGTGGTTGGAATTTGCCTCTCAATTTTTTTTTTGTATTATTCTTCAGCAATTTAAACTCTATTATTGATGTTAATACTTTGTTTCCATGAATACAATTACAATGCACTTATGATATCTAGTGTTTTTTTTTCTTCTTTTACTTACCTTTACATTATTATTTTTGAGATTGGTTTAATTATATGAAAATATATTAATAAAAACAGATATAAACTTTTGTTTGTTGTTTATCTTCTTTTGTTTGTTGATATATACAGAATACGCTTGCAATATTTAAATTTGGAATTTTTTTTAATGCTGTTCGTATATTTTCAAAGTGGATGAGACTTTCATTATCTGTTGAAATAAATTTAAAAATTTTGATATTGGCTACGAAAATTTTAACGATGTCTTCATCTAGATATCTCAACTTTCCTTTATCAATATCAATAAAATATTCTTTAGCAATAGAGTTTGTCTTTTCAAAAATCAATTCTTTTTCCATTAATAACAACTTAGTACAGTCGCTACATTGAAAATAAGGTTTTAGCTTGTAAACCGCATATCCAGAAAGATAAATATACGAAGGAATCAACTCTTCTTCTTCATTAGTAAAATTATAGAAATCTACACTTTTTATTTCGAATTCTGAAATTTTGAAAAATGTTTCTTTTTCTGAAAAATGATTTTTGAAAAATTAGTTCAAATGAAAAGAGCCACATTCTTGGGAATGCAGTTTCTACAAAGTACTTTTTTTTCTGCTTGTAAAATTTGTTCAACAGAAACACTAAAATTACTACCACATCGCTGTCTATATTGACCAAATCTACCTTCCAGAGGATCGGTTTGTTTTTTTCCGGTTAAGACGTAGCTATTAGGAGAAATTTGTAGCTGAAAAATTTGTAACTGTTTTGTTTTCAGTGCAAAAAAGAATAAAAAATCTTCACAATCACAAACGAACGGGCGCTAGGGACAATGGATATCAAAACTCACCAAAACTGAATACCGTCCATCGTTTAGTTAAAACCGGTAATGGTGGAAATGATTTTTGTTCCCGTCCCTTAAAACTCTAATCGCTCTCTTCTTTCCCGGAGGCCCCTTTAATACTCCGTTTTTCTCTCTCTTTCACAGAAGAATGCCTACAGGAAGTGACGGAAGTATGTGACGATCCGAGGATGAGCTACTGTTCGTGCGACGACAGACACCCATATCCGACCCACTGCCGATTCCCAGGTAAGATATTTTCAGAATTCTCCTTTTTTATCATTTTGATTTTATAAATGCAACAAAAGCGGGTTCGAATTTTTTCAATCCGGGTTGGAACACACAGTTTTTTGATACATTCTTTTAGGACTACTACCTATTACAATACTGGTTATGAAGCTACTTCGGAAAAATTTGTGCACAGTTGGTTCATTTAAGATTTCTAGAATCCCAATAGATTTCTAAGCTTGAATGGTTGTGCGCATATTGCTTTGCTCGACATTTTGTAACATGAAGCTTAGTGTGATTTTGAATGAAGCTGAATCTGCAATCGATGCATGATGTTTTGAATTTTATGTTTATTTGAAGAAGTGAAACGAAGTGTGTTCCCGAGTGCTTTGAAATTTAGGGATTACTAAAATGGCGGCGCTATTCTTAATGTTTTCAAAATAAGTTATTTTCTCATCTCATTGGGGTTTCAAATCTTTATTAGATAATCCTAATGGTACCACCTGTTACGCAATCAATCAAGCAAAAATCTAAAAAGGAACTGCAGTGAACTTAGTACAGTATTGATATGTGTTGGATGTATTTGTAATTTTATTGTAATTGTCTTTATTTTTCAATAGCTTTTTTGTTCTCGTGTTCTTGTGTGTGTGTGTGTTTCTGTATTGTCTCTGCGTTCTTTTATTATCATTTAAATGCATGTTACTATATCTTGCAACAAATTCAATGTTCAAATATTATTACTGTATTTTGACAACGGCTGTTTTTATATTCATTAACTTGAGCCGCACGTAGCTACAGGCGTTTTGTAAAAGCTCTTTCTAAAATGGAAATTAAACGTGTTTTCACTATTAGAAGATTTTAATTTGATCTGCAATGATCATTTGGTTCTCCAGGCGAGGAATTTTAGTGGAAATTGCCTTTAACCATCATTTTACGACTTTGAATGCTGTTCTCACAGATAAGTAAAAACTACTCATATTTCAAGCTCGTATGAAATTTTTAAAGAGTTGAAGATATTTAGTTGTTATTAATTCAGTTTCGTAATGAGTGTATTGAGCGAAGCAGACATTAGGAAGTTCAGAGGGCGAGCTAAAGCAGCTCTAACCCGTTTGCAAAATGGCTTCACTACTGAATTAAAGGCGTGGTTGGAGAAAGTTGAGCAAACATATAAAGAATTTGATGAATATGATGCAGCTTCACCCGATCAAGATTCGGAAATCGCCGAATTTGAAACAAAATATTTCGAAACGAAAGTGATATATCAATCTGCCATTGAGGCATTGAGTGGAAATGCTTCGAATGTTAATCCCACGCCAATTGAGGCGAACTTCTGATTGCCGCGTTTAAATATTCCTGGTTTCAGCGGTAAATATACCGATTGGCTCAGTTTTAATGATTTGTATTTTGCGACGGTGCACAATTATCTTTATTTGGCCAACATTTAGAAATAAAGTTCAAAATTTGATAGAACTTTTAAAGGACGAGCCAGCTAATATTATTAAGCATATCCCGATTTCCGAAACAGCATTTGATGGAGTTAATTATTATCCCGGTACGATCGAAAAAATCAAATAGTTACATCTCTTGTAAGAACATTCCTAGAACAACCTAGTGTAATAAATGCTTATTCGGTTAATTTAAGAAGATTGGCTGATACTTCTGATGAAGTTATTCGCGGATTAAAATCGCTGGGTGAAAAAGCGTCGTCTAAAGATATTTGGTTGATTCATTTATTATTGGAAAAAGTGGATTCTGAAACGCGCCATTTATGGTCACAAAAGATTGGAGAAGAATTTCCTACTTTAGAATCTTATTTGGAGTTCTTAAACTCAAGATGCGTGTCTCTCGAGATGCCAAATGATCATAATTTTGAAAAGCGAGTAGTTCAAAAAAAATTATTGTACAGTTAAGACTATTTCACACCTTAGCAAACATTCATTTCCTAAATGTCATTACTGCAATGGTTCTCATGTTTTATCGAAATGTTATGAATTTAAAAGTGCAGACATTTCAACTAGAAAAATATCGCCCGTAAGAATTCATTATGTTTCAATTGTTTGGCGTTTCATCATGTGAAATTCTGCCCATCACAATCGTTGTGTCATGTTTGCAAAGGAAAACATCATACTTTATTGCACGAAGAAATTAGAAATAATAATATAATAGTTTCAAATGTAACTCTGTCGGATGAACAAATTGATAACGCTGATGAAGCGGTAAACATTTCTAGCTTTTCTGTGCAGGGTCAAAGTATTTCATTTTTACCAACTGCAAGGTCACGAGTGCTGCGCTCTTTTTGATAGCGGAAGTGAAGCTTCTTTTATAAGTGAATCGTTAACTCGTCAATTAAATATCCCTAGAAAAAATTCTCGCATTTGCGTAAAGGGATTTGGTGATTCAAAAGCAGCTTCGACTCGAGGTTATGTAAATATTAAATTATTTTCCAATTCTCATTTGGAAAAAAATTGCATTTTAATTCAAGCTTATATTCTTGATAAATCAACTTCGCATTTGCCTTCAGAGAAAATTGATGATGAGGAACTTAGATTATTTGAAATCAATTAATCTTGCTGACCCCAGTTTTAATTCACCTAAAGAAATTAATGTAATAATCGGTGCTGATTATTTCTTTTCTCTGCTTCGGTCTGGTCAAATTGTTCGTTCTAAAAATGTAGTTGCAAAAAATACCATTTTTGGTTGGGTAGTTTCAGGCAGAATTAAACCAGAAAGTAGTACACCGCATTCCATTTGTGTCAATCGCATTAGTTTATGTACAGAGGATAACATTGATACTACACTGAATCGGTTTTGGGAATTAGAGGAAATAACAATTAAAAACCAATATTTAGCTATTGAAGAAGAGGTTTGCGAGAAGCATTTCAAGGAGAATTATCGATTAAATGATGAAGAGAAATTTGTTGTTCGATTGCCTATTTTCAACAGAGCCGAAGAGTCAGGTGACTCCAAACCTTTGGCAATTTCACGTATGTTATATATGGAGCGAAAATTTAATTTCGATAAAGAACTCGGTAGACAATATAAGAATTTCATGATGGGATATGAAACTTTAAATCATATGGTACCAGGTGATGCTGAGAAAAATAACCAGGTATCTATCGCATCATGCTGTTATAAAATCAAGCAGCACTACCACTAAACTTCAAATGGTATTTGACGATTCTTGTAAACATAAAAATTCAATTTCCTTGAACTCTGTTTTAGGTGTAGTTACAACACTACAACGAGACATTTTTTCAATAATGCTTAATTTTCGAGTACAAAAAATAGCTTTTTCTGAAGATGTAGAAAAAATGTACCGCCAGATTCTTGTAGATGGTGATCAAAATTTGCAAAGAATTGTTTGAAGAAATTCAGTTGATTCGAGAATGCAATCATATAAATTATGCACAGTTACGTATGGTACTGCCTCTGCTCCATTCTTGGTGATACGCTGTTTATGGCAAATTGCATTGGATGCAGAGAAAATGCATCCTTGTGTATTTTCAATTCTTAAGAATGATTTTTATGTAGATGATTGCATATCTGGTTCGAGTAATTTACCTGAGGCAATTGACATCTATTCTAAACTGTCACAGTTGTTGGCAGAACATGGATTCTATTTGTGGAAATGGAGGTCCAACTGTTCTAAACTTCTCGAAAATCTTATCTACTGATCACAGAGAAGCAAGTGACTTAAAATCTATTCAGATGATTGCGCTAAATCATCGTCGGGGCTTCTTTGAAACTCTACAGAGGACATATTATTATTTAATATATCCATGAATTTTGGAACTGAAATTATCTAAAATTTTTGTTCCACTTGGCTTGCTATCTCCATGCACAGTCATGCTGAAAATGTTTTATCAGCGTCTGTGGCGGCTGAAACTTGAGTGGGGTGCTGCACTTCCCAAAGAATGTATAGTCAAATTGCTACGATTTCAAGAACTTAAGACTTTCAGTAATCTTAAGATTCTGAGGCGGTTCCGTATAACTGAGAAAAGTAATTGTCTTCAAGGTTTTTGTGACGCCTCGGAATCTGCTTATGCTGCCGTCATCTACTGTGTTCAACCCATATCTCCTGAAAGGAATGAAGTGAACTTAGTGGTTGCTAAAACTAAAGTAGCTCCCATGAAGCAAGTGTCTTTACCCAGACTGGAATTCCTAGGTGCATTAATACTTGCCGGACTTTTCAAGACTGTGAGGGATGTTTTTTCCAGTTATGACATTTCTTTCCATCCCTGGTCTGACTCCAAAGTGGTTCTAAGTTGGCTAGCAGATCACCCTGAAGATGGAAACTTTTTGTAGCAAACAGAACTTCTGAAATTCTAGACGTTATAACTTACCAACAATGGAGTTATTTTCCATGAAAAAATAATCCTGCTGATATCCCTTCTTGAGGTCTGAAACTTCTCCAGGTTTCCTCTCTTTGGTGGCATGGACTATCATTCTTGAAGTTAAACAGTTCAAATTGGCCTCTACAATCTTCTAGCGATGATGAGGCTGATGATTATGCTACTTGTAGCAGCTCTATCTGTGTATTATTATCTTTGTTTTCTCAAGTTAATTCTTAAAGTATTGGCAACATTAGTTGCTTGTTGTTGGAATAAAAATGATGTTGACATGATATAGATTCCCTTCTTTTTAATATGAAATATAATCTGCATTAATCATTCTGAAATTATAATAATGTTCTTATAACCTATCTTTATGAACTGAATATAACAGCGCCTCTATTGGTGACACTAAATGGGAAAAATATTTTTATCCAGTAGTATGGCTACCGGCGACTCTTCTGCTTTGAACGCTGCAAATGAGCGATATGAAGCGAACAAGGTAAGCGTAAAATTTTGGGAAGAAAAACCTGAAATTTGATTTTTCCAAGTAGAAGCCCAATTTTCCATTGCAAATACAAACCAATATCAAACTAAATTTAATTATCTTGTCGCGCAGTTAGAAGCGAAAGTAGTTGAAAATATATGGGATATAATTCAAAGTGATCGGAATGATAAGTATGCCGCGGCAAAAGAGCGATTGCTCAGTACTTTTAAAGAGAATGAAGAAAAAAGTATAACAAAATTGCTTAGAGGAATTTCTTTGGGCGATATGAAGCCTTGTCAACTACTGAGAAAGATGAACTAAAGTTTTGCGTACTCTGTGGCTTGGCAAGCTGCCAGAATCCATTAAAAATGTTTTGGTAGTAAGTAACGAAGATTTAGACAACTTGTCAATAATGGCAGATAAAATATTTGAAATGAGCTCATCTACAGAAATTTATTCTGCTGATTCTGAAAATTCTGTGATGAGTACAATGCTGGAAAAAATATCTAACCTAGAAAAACAGATTTCTGAATTAAAAGTGCTCAGACAGGCTAGAAATAAATTTCGCCAATCCGATTTTCGTCGGACTCGGAGTCGTAGTCAGTCTAGAAACAAATACTATCCCAATGGAACATTGTGTTATTTTCATTTCAAATTTGGAAATAAATGTTACCCGAATAAATGCAAGAGTCCATGCAGTTGGTAAGAGTCGGAAAACTCTGAACGGCAGATTCTGCTGCAAAGAAATTTGAAGATTGTCGTAATTACCGTTTATTTATTACCGATAAAACAACCGGTTCTTGTTGATAGTGGTGCTGATCTTTCTATTATTCCAGCCACATCAAACCATAAAGTATGTAATTCCTTTAAATTGTATGCTGCAAATGGAACAATAGTACCCACATTTGGTTTTAAAATTACAACTTTGGATTTAGGTCTACGTCGACCATTCCAGTTTCCTTTCGTAATCGCTAAAGTGGATCGTGCTATCTTATGTGCAGACTTTTTAACCAAATTTAAATTATTAACTGATATGCATAATAGAAAATTAATAGATGGTGTTACAAATTTATCAATTCGAAGCCATATTACATGCATAACAAGTGCCGATAGCATAAACGCGACTGATAAAAATTCTCAGTATGCAAAATTGTTGTTCAATATTCGAATTTAACCAAACCAAATTTGTTAATTTCTAGCTCAAAACATAATGTGAAACATCATATAGCTACCAAAGGCCCACTTGTTTTTCAAAAGCTCGCCAGTTAGATACAACTAAATTAAAATTAGCCAAACAGGAGTTCATATTTACGTTAGATAATGATATAATTAGACCTTCAAAATCTCCATGGGCCAGTCCACTCCATTTAGTTTTCAAAAAGGATGGAAGTTTACGACCATGCGGGGACTACAGGCGCTTAAACGCACAAACGATTCCCGATCGTTATCCTATTCCACGAATTGAAGACTTCCATCATATCTTAAAAAACAAACAAATATTCTCAAAAATGGATTTATTTAAGGCATATTTTCAAATCCCAATAGCGGAAGAAGATAAAGAAAAATTAGCAATCATAACACCATTCGGCTTATATGAATTTAACGTTATGAGCTTCGGATTAAGGAATGCCCCATCCACATTTCAACGGTTTATTAATGAAGTGTTTTTTGGATTGGACTTTGTTTTTGCATATTTAGATGATATTTTAGTAGCTTCTTCAACCGAAGATGAACATTCAGAGCATCTAAAAATAATTTTTTCTCGTTTAAATAAATATGGTCTTCGTATAAATCTTGGAAAGTCGATTTTTGGAGTAAATCAGTTAGAATTTTTAGGATACCTGATTACTCCTCAAGGCTCTCAACCTCTTCCTGAAAGGGTAAATGCTATCTTCAATTATAAGTTACCCGAAACCATTCATGAATTGCGTACCTTCCTTGGTCTCTTTAATTTCTATAGGCGATACATCAAAGATGCTGCCAAAAACCAAACAATTCTTCATGAGTATATTTAAAAGGTTCCAAAAAGAAGAATAAACGTAAAATTCCGTGGACCGATGAAGCAAAAGAAAAATTTGAGCAATGCAAAAAAAAATCTATCGAATGCTGCATAATTAAGTTTTCCAAATCCCGACTCAACGTTAGCTCTCTTCAGTGATGCTGCAAACTTCGCTGTTGGATCCGTGCTACAACAGTTGGAAGGACAACGTTGGAAACCCTTAGCCTCCTTTTCTAAAAAGTTATCTAATGCTCAGAAAGGATATAGTACTTATGACAGAGAACTGTTAGGAATTTACCTTTCAATCAAACAATTCAAGCATATTCTTGAAGGAAGACAGTTTGTAATTTATTCCGATCAAAAACCTTTGATATTTGCTTTTCAACAAAAAAATGAAAACGCTTCTTCTAGACAATTACGTCATTTACAGTATATTTCATAATTTTCAACGTATATTCGTTACGTTGGCGGAAAATAAAATACTGTCGCAGATTCATTATTCAAGATAGAAAGTATCCCTGAAATAGATTATGATAAAATTGCAGAAGCGCAAATTGATAATCAAGATCTTAACGAGCTACGCTTGAAACCGTCTTTGATTTTCAAACAATATTCTCTGGATTCAGGAAAATTACTTTGGTGCGATATTTCAACTACAAAAATTCGTCCATTTATACCTCAAGAATTTCGAATGCAAATTTTTCACAAAATTCATGACTTAGCACATTCTGGTGTGAGATCTACTGTTAAACAAATATCTTCCAGTTTTATATGGTTCAACGTTCGAAAGATATCATCCAATGGACAAAGCCTTGTATCCACTGCCAAAAGAATAAAATTAACAGGCATGCACGTTCGCAAATTGCCGATTACAACAAAGTAGATGAAAGATTCTCTATTATTCATATTGACATCATAGGTCCATTAACTACTTCTGAAGGTAAAACGTACTTTCTTACTTGTATCGACCGATTCACATGTTGGATAGAAGTTATACCTTTAGCAAATGTGACCGCCGAAACAGTGGCTCGAGAATTTTATGATCATTGGATTTCACGTTTCGGAATGCCTTATCGTGTTATCACCGATCAAGTTAGTCAATTTCGGTCTGAACTTTTTACCAATATTGAAATTATATGTGGTTTCCATATAAGAACAGCAACAGCTTACCACCCACAATGTAATGGAAAAATTGAAAGGATCCACCGGACCTTAAAGCGCATAATTCCATTGAGTGGACTCAAACCTTACCTACAGTATTGTTGGGACTAAGAGCTGCTCTACGTGTGATACGAATTACGCCCAAATGGTTTATGGACAACCTATCAGGCTACCAGGAGAGTTTTTCGAAAAACCTAAAAATAGCTGGGATACTGATACGTTTGCAAAAGAATTACAAAAATAGATGGAACAGTTAAAACCATTAGAATCTCACCGTAAGTCTTCTAAATCTGTTTTCATTCACAAAGACTTGGGCCATAGCACACATGTGTTCATACGTGCTGATAGAATTCGGAAGCCTTTGGAACCACCGTATGATGGACCTTTTCTGATTGAGAAAAGACATGAAAAATATTTCACTGTTAAAATTAAGGGCAAGGATAAAAATGTATCCATTGATAGATTAAAACCAGCATATCTGTTAATTGACAATCAGATTCCCCTTCTGGAATCAGGTCATGCGCAGACAGTGCCCAACGAAACGCTGACGACAACAGATACAGAAACTGAATACTAAACATCAGACCTGTTAAAGAAAAATGTTCAGACGGAAAAAAATTACACGCTCTGGTATACATGTCAGATTTCCAGCGCGTTATAAGGATTAAGTACTTTTCGTTGGTTATTCTTATTTCATTTGTTTATATGTGTATTTATATTTGCATATATATATATATATATATATATATATTTGAATAATAGAAAATTAATCATATAACAAAATTTATTGTTTTCATAGATAAACAGAAAGTATTTAAGCTGTGTTTTCTTGAATTGCTTGTGTAACATTATTTGCATATAGTTTTTCTTTCTATGAATATTAATATTTTATTTAAGGAGTAATTTCCTTAATGTAATGAGTATTCAAATGTTAACAGCAAGTTGAATTCAATTGTCAAAGTATGCTATTCCATGCATTCTCTATTTATCGTAACTTTGTTACTGACAAGGGAGTAATGTAACGGCAATTATAATATCAAAATATTAATTATTATTTTAATAATATAAAAATATTATTTCATTTGTATACATATATTCCTCTCACATCTGTATAAATTTATTGTTGAAAACTGTATGGTAACTTCATTGTTACTGGGGAAGGAGTAATGTAGCAGCTATATCTGTGTATTATTATCTTTGTTTTCACAAGATTATTCTTAAAGAATTGGCAACACTAGTTGCTTGTTGTTAGAATAAAAATGATGTTGACATGATATAGATACGCTTCTTTTTAATATAAAATATAATCTGCATTAATCATTCTGAAATTATAATAATGTTCTTATTATCTATCTTTATGAACTGAATATAACAGAGCCACATACTGTATTTGCTGAACAAAAGACAAAATCTATAGTTCAGTTAACTAATGACAATGTGGACAATTTATTTGAGACCTGGTCTTCTTTATCTAAAATAGTAAATGTAATCTCTTTGTGTTTAAGATTTATTTCTAAGTGCAAAAAAAAAAAAAAAGAAAGAAAGAAAGAAAGAATGTCTGCAGCTGATGAAAAAATGTTGCGAAGTCCATCATTTGTTCCTCCATCAACAAGTGAAAGACAGGCAGCTATGAAATTAATTTTTAAACGGATTCAGTTTGTGTGTTTTCAGGATGATTTGAAATTGATTAGGAACAGTGTATCATTAAATCCTAAAAGTGTTTTGATTTCACTCTCTCCTTTTTTGGATAATGATGGTATATTACGGGTGGGAGGCCGGTTGCAAAATTCTGATTTGGCTTTTAATGTTAAGCATCCTATAATTATTCCAGGTGAACATAAATTTGCCTTTTTTACTTGTTAAGCAATATCATATGACATATATGCATGTCGGTCCAAGTTTACTGGCTAATATTTTAAAACAAAACTATTGGATAGTAAAGGGTAAAAAACTTATTCATTCTTTTATCCATAGATGTATAGTCTGTCACAGGTATAAATTGTCATCGAATAGTCAACTAATGGGAAATCTGCCAAAACAAAGGGTAACACTTGAAAGGCCATTTCTTTGTACAGGCATTGATTATGCTGGACCTGTAATTTTAAATTGTTACAAAGGTCGTTGCATGAAGACTACAAAGGGTTACGTGGCTCTTTTTGTATGTCTAGCAACTGAAGCTTATCATATTGAAGCAGTTAGTGATTTAATGGCTGATTCCTTTATTGCAGCTCTCAGGCGAGGCACGCCTAAAAATTTATTCTCGGATAATGGCACAAATTGTGTGGGTGCTAAAAGAAAGCTATCTGAATTACATAATATTTTATTTTCTCTTAATGGTAATAAAATTGTTGCAAATTATTTGGCTCAAACCGCAATGGAATTAAAAATGATTCCCCCTGCTTCTCCACACTTCGGTGGTTTGTGGGAATCTTAATTAAATCTATAAAATGTGACCTGAAAAGAATGATCGGAGAAACCATTTGAAGAGTTAACTACTCTCTTGACTCTAATTGAGGCTGTTTTAAATTCTCGACCTTTTGTAAAATTAATCATGCTGATTTATCTAGTTTAGATGCCTTGACGCCGTCGCATTTCTTAACTGGGGATGAAATTACTTGTATTCCTGATGACAGTTCAATTAATAAGGTTAAGTCCTCTATTTTAAAATGATGGGAATTGTTGCAACAAATGAAGCAAGGTTTTTGGAAGAGGTACCATAAGGCATATTTAAATTCTTTACAACAGAGATATAAATGGAAAGAAAGAGTTCCAAATTTGTCTGTAGGTGATCTTGTATTAGTCAAGGAAGACAATATCCTCCTGGTATTTGGCCATTAGGGCGCATTTCTGAGATTCATCCTGGCAAGGACGGTAACGTTAGAGTGGCAACAGTGAAGACTGTTAATGGTTATTTCAGAAGAACTATTGTAAAACTGTCACCTTTGCCATTGTGCCAAGAATAAATCATTCTTGACAGGGTTGGAAGTATGTTGGATGTATTTGTAATTTTATTGTAATTGTTTTTTATTAGTTATATTTTGTTCTCGTGTTCTTTTTTGTGTTTCTGTATTGTCTCTGTGTTCTTTTATTATCATTTAAATGTATGTTACTGTATCTGGCAACAAATTTAATGTTCAAGTATTATTACTGTGTTTTGGCCACGGCTGTTTTTGTATTCATTAACTTGAGCCGCACGTAGCTGCTGGCATTTTGTAAAAGCTCTTTCTAAAATGGAAATTAAACGTGTTTTCACTTTTAGAAGATTTTAATTTGATCTGCAACGATGAATATAGTTGATGTATCTTGATGATTTGTAACTAACTGTAATGTTTGTTATGTTGTGTCTTTTGTGTTCCTGTTTTGTGCTTATGTCAAATAAAGATAAAGTAAGTTTGACAAAATGTGCCTCATTGAACTGATTCAAAGCGCTGGAGCAGCTGGTAGCTGCTAAGGATCTTTACATAATATAGTGGCGTCTGTGACAGGATTGGCGTTTTGAAACCAAACGAAACTTTTGAAACGAAATATGCAGGCACTGAAGACACAACGAAAGGTTTTAAGAACCGCTTTTACGCTTTGCGTAAAGAATATTGAGACCAAATTTGAAAACGAAACTGCTGTGGTGGGATAATTCTCCTTATGGCATGTGCAATTAAAGGACAAATTTCAAAGATTAGAAGAATGTCAGCACTTAATAGCTACGAATTTACTACAGGATGAAGAAGAGGAATCGTTATTTGAAACTGATTTTAGTGAAGCTGAGAAATATTGTGATCGCTTTTTAGAAATGTCACACCTGAATTTCACCCTGAATGAACACACCTGAATTTGAAACACTTGACTTTGAAATTAAACCTGAATTTGAAACACACACATACACCTGTCACACCTGAATTTCAAATTAAACGATAAAGCGATTCCAATGAACCCGGCACCGAAAAGAAATTTCAAATTACCGCAACTCGAGCTAAAAAAAATTCGATGGATATGCTCGGGATTATTTGGCTTTTGGGAGCAAATTTCAAAAAATCCATGAAGATCCGGGTATTCCTAACGAAGAAAGATGCAATATTTTATTCAAGTTGTTGAAGAGGGGTTCGAAAGCAGAACGACTGGTGTAGTTTTCCAGCAACAGCATCGAATTATCCCAAAGCTATACAGCAGTTACAGGAACGATTTGGGAGAGATGATTTATTAATTCAAATCTATGTACGAGATCTCTTATCCATGGAAAGTAAGAACGCTACAACTGGACGGAGGAAAATGAGTTCGCCTATCCTATATGATGAGCTGGAAGGAAAGTTAAGAGCAATAGAAAGCCTGGGAAAGACACAGGAGAAATACGACTATTTCTTAACACCACTGGTGGACAGCTGTTTGTTGGAGGAAGTGCTGATTTCATGGAAGAGAAGTAGAAGTAACGAAACCGAAACCCAAAGTTCAAGATCTTTGAAAGACTTGATGGCTTTTATTCAGAAGGAAGTAAGAAGCGAAGAAATGATGCTTCTACCACGAAGTGGATTTGAAAATAAACAGTGCCGAAGGAAAGACATTCCCACCAAACTGGGGTCATCCACTGCTGCTACTTTGGTGAGTTTAAGTAGTCCAGGTAAGAGAAATTCGAATTGCATTTTTTGTAATTGAAGGCACACTAGTTATAAATGTTTTGATGCAAGAAAAATGATTCGTCAAGAAAGGCTAAATATTTTGTCGAAGAAATGTGCATGCTTTATTTGTTTTAATGTCTGGTCATTTTTCAAAATGTTGTGATAAAAAAAATCTTGTATAAAATGTAAATTGTGTTCTGATCCCATTATGAAATTATGTGTAAAATGTATAATTGTAAAAATGTTATTTATAATAGTTATAAATAATATTTATGTTGGTAATCATCATTCTAATTCATAAGTGGCTCTTTCAAACGCAGGCAGTGGCAGGACGGATTATTTACAAACCACTGAGATCATTATATGAGGTCAGGGCCACGAGAAACGTAATAGGATAATTAAGGAATTGGGTTTAAAGCCACGTCGGGTTGAAACTATTATCAATACTTTATTTGGGCACAGTGAAACCAAGCCGAGGAAAAAGGGTCTGTATGCTATAGAAATAAAGGCATTAGATGAAAGTTTTTCAGTCTACTTGGAAGCACTTTTGGTGGAAAAGATATGTTCGTTCGTACCTAAGATAAATGATCGACATATTTTAAAAGAATTAAAAAAACCGTAAAATTGAAATTACCGATTCTGTTTCTGGAGAATAGGAAATGGATCTTTTAATTGGTGGAGATCTTTTGGGGAGTCTTTTGACTGAAAAAATTGTAGAATTAGATTGTTTTTTAACTACGGTTCACACCAAACTAGGTTGGACTATTATGGATAAGCAGAAGGGGACAAGCTCAATGGGAAACGTAATGACAACCCTTTCAATGCATTGCAGTAGTGTCAATTTGACGGAAATGTGGGATTTAAATTGCTTGGGAATAATTCATCCAATTCAAACGCTTTGTATGAAGAAAGCGCATAGTGTAGTTTAAAGGAATTAATCTTATAGAACTTATCCCTAATGTTATTGATAGATTTAGAACGTATCTTATGGGTTTAAGTCGAGATATCGAGAAATACTTTTTAATTCTGTCTGTTGCTAATCAAGATATAGAATTTTAAATATTTTTTGACCCATGTGATGAAGAATTAGTTTACAGACACTGCAGAGTAGTTTTTGGGGTATCTTGTAGTCTTTTTCTTTTGAATGATTCAATTTTATATGTTTTGGATAATTCCCCTCCTGAATTTCATGATATGGTGGAAAAGATAAAGGGCTCATTTTATGTTGATAATTGTCTCACTGGTGTAAATGATCCTTGTGATCAGGCATCTTTTATTGAGAGGACACAGACGTTGATGCTAAGGGGAGGTTTCAACCTGAGAGGCTGGATGAATATGTGGCATGCGAATTTTTCTCGAAACATTCTGGCGATGCTTCTGTTTTGGGCCTTTTATGAAATTTGGATAGTGATAAATTAAGATGCAACATTGATTGCGAAGTTCTGCCTTGTGAAACTGTAATTTCTAAGAGATTAATATTTTCTTTAGTACAAAAGAATTTTGACCCGATAGGAATATTGTGTGCCGTTATTTTGCCATCCAAAATACTGTTACAGTTCACTTGGAAATTAAAATTGGGATGGGATGTTGAATTGCCACCTGATGTAGCTAAGAAATTTTTTAAATGGGTGAATGAATTGTATTTATTGAAAGAGGTGCGTCTGCCTCGATTCATGCCTTTTAATGAGGGTTCTGAATTGCATGTTTTTGTTGATGCAAGTCAGGTTGCTTATTATGCATGTGTTTTTGTGCTTGAAGCAGAAATTAGTGTCTGTCTTGTTCGTACAAAGACTAGAGTATCACCTCTAAAAACTTTAATCATTCCGTGGTTTGAGTTGATGGCCTGCTGCATAGGTTCCAATTCAATTCGCTTTGCACTCAACTTGCCGAATGTAAAGATGACATTTTGGGTCAGATTCAGAGATTGCATTATGGTGGATCAAAGAACATAATAACTGGTCGGTTTTTGTAACTAATCGTGTTCTAGAGATCAGGCAGTTAACGCAGTCACAGTCACTCCTGGTGTTCTAAACCCAGGAACATGAAGTAAAAGATGTAACAGATGTTTAGGAACACCCTAAAAGATGTACCTGAAAACTGGTCAAAAAGTGAAATTTGTTGTGAACCCATGGATGCTCATTCTGAAAGTAAAAATATCTAAATGTATGTTTTGAAATGTAGATAACAATTGTTTCCCTTCTTATTGTTTAAAGATGTCTAATTATAACAAATTGATTAATGTGTTCGCATATATTTTGCGTTTTGTAAATAACAGCCAGAAGAATTGTATTCCTATTAATGGCTCTATACTTTCTTTTGAAAAAATAGATAAAGCTGAAAAATGTTTAATAAAATTACTACAATGTCAGTTTTTAAAAACTGTTACTGATTTAAAACTTATGTCTGTATTTAAAGGCAATAATGGTATTCTCAGAGTTAAAACAAAAATCCCCTACCGGAAAGAAGAGGAGTCATTTTTGATTCTTATTATTTTACCTGGTAAATTTCTTTTTACTAGATTTTTAATAAAATCTGTTCACATTAAAAACTGTCATGCAGGTATACAATCGATACAAACTATTTTATGCGATAAATTTTGGATTTTAAGAGCTTGCAAGACTATACGAAGTGTTTAGCTTCAAACCTATGTTAAACGAAACGACGTCTCTACCACCTGATCGCCTAAGTGATTATGCTGCCTTTGTTTTTTTTAAAAAGGAGAAAGTGTGGAATGGGGAAAATTTTAAGGGATTTTATAATGAGCTTTCTAAGTTGGATTGGAATTAAATTCAGTGAGAAGCTAATTTAGAAAGAATTTCTTGAAAATTCACCTCCCCACAAACTGCCAGTTGTTGGGGTGAGGGGCTTGTTCATGTTATTTAGAAGCTATTGTGAATACTTTAGGGAATTCTTTATTGTCTTTTGAAGAACCTGAAACAGTTATTTGTGGATTTTAATCTGTTGTTAATTGTAGACCGTTGACTCATATTTCCGAAGAGTCACGGGAATTAGTACCTCTCACTGCTTCCATGTTTCTAATCAAAAACTGTTGTTCAGATGTTACGGATTTTGAGGCCATTGATCAAAACCATTTCTAAACAGGAATTAGATTTCGTTCAAGACTTTTGAATGATTTGAAACAACGCTTTAGGCGTGGATATCTTAGCCAATCAGTTCAACGGAACAAAGACAAAAATTGTTTCTTAGAACCTCGACTCAGCGAAATCGTTTTGGTTGGCGACGATACAAAGAAACGTTTATGGTGGCCTTTGGCTAAAATCACTGAGCTGATTCCAGGAAAAGATGGTAAGATAAGAACGGTTAGGGTACAGACCCAAAATGGGTGCATGGTACGTCTGATACAACGCCTATTTCCTCTAGAAATTCAGTCGAATGATCTTCAAATAAATATGGAACATGGTGAGGAGAGCGTTTCCTGTGTCTCAAATCCAGAAACTGATACTTCATCTGCTAATGCAATTGTAAAGAAATACAGCCGATCTGGAAGATGTTTTAAAACACCTGAAATGTTAGATCTCTTAATTTGTGAGAGTTATAGGTTTGCACGTCTCATCGGCCCTCAAGGGGGAGGCGAATGTTATGTAATCAATCAAGCAAAACTCTGAAAAGGAACTGCAGTGAACTGAGTTCTGTATTGATGCGAGCAGTTCGGCGGTGTTGGTGTATCGTGATGATTTGTAACCAAACGTATCGTTTGTTGTGTCGTGTCTTTTGTGTTCCTGTTTTGTGCCTGCGTCAAATAAAGTAAGTTGGACAAAATGTGCCTGATTGAACTGATTGAAAGTACTGGAGTAGCTAGTAGCCGCTAAGAACTTTTACATAACCCCACCCATTCAACCAATCAAGGCGGCTAATCGTTCTGCTTGGTTGAGGGATCAAGGATGAATGAAAGTAAACAAAGGACGGTTATTAAAAAAAATAGTCTAACGGGAAATTTTTGGAAAAGAAAGAGATTAATGAAGGAAAAAGCCATTCGAAAAACTGGATGTTGATCTATTGTGTGAATGAATTATTTGTTTTGTATAGAAAAAACTGGATAATTAGCTGAATATCAAAGGCATGATTTTTGAGAAAGATGCTGCTAGCAAGAGTGCATTCGGCCGAAGATATGAATAATGAGCCGAAGATGTGAATTAGGATTAAAAAATAAATTTCAACCTTCGATTTCACTGCTTTATAATAATCTAAAAGATTTAAAATATCGTCGGAAAGCTCTTGTCAGTTGCGATCTTTTCTGTCTTTCCGTTTTCCATTTGCCAACAGAGTTGGTTGCGAACATATTCTAAAACTCTTCTCACTTTTGCATGCGTTTGAATGGATTTAATTCGTCCAAGTAGGAATGAGTTGCGAGATGAAAGGAGGAAACTTTTACATTTAACAATAAAGTAAACTCGGATTACTTGCTGACTGAATGAAAACAAAATAATAGAAACAGCATGATACACACATAGGCATGAAAAAAAAAATGGAAAGAAAGAAATGGTATGTAATAGGACTGGAATCAATGTCAAAGAATGACGAGGAATTCCAAAAACTCACTGATTCTTCCGCGTCTCATCCTTTCTCAGGATGCTGAAACGAACAGTATCCAAAATAGCATCCAAGGCGAATCCCACAACGCAGTTCCTTCGGTTTTTCTTAATTGCAATTTTTATATTTCTTCCTTCCCCTAAATTTTGAGGTTGGAATATGAGATTAATAAAAATCAAATCTAAAGAATCCTGTGTTGAGCATTTTTGAACTTTGCTCTGCCTGTTGGTCAACGCAACTTAATTTTCTAATCAGATATATTAAAATCAAGTTTATAAAATAAATAATACAGTAATTATTGATAATAAAAATAGAGTTAAAACGCGTTAAAGATTCGGAATAATATTTTAAAACACAATGACTAACCAACTTGAATGCACATTACATATTATTATTGTTGAAGTGACCACAAAACCCCCGGCACACGTATTCTGCCCTTGAGACAAGATGGGTGGAATACATGTTTTTGTTATTTTTTTTTCATTATATATCAGAACTTTCACGCAAACAACTGTTTAATTTCTTATTTAGGCAGTTTTTAAAGGATTGAAGTATAAAGACGTTCCACAACTTCCTGAATAAGCTGAGTGAATATTCATCAAGAACTTTCGAGCCCGTAATATAAAATGATGCCTTTCGCATGAAAGGATCTTTTCAAAAACTAAAAGTAAAAATATACTTTCATTACAGCTAAATCGTCTGATTTAATAATACCAGATTTAGTACCAATATATTTTGGAGATTGAAAAGACCAAACGGGAATTAATTTTTTTCGAAATTTGATATGTGTTTTAATTAATTTTTGCGGTTGAAACAATTATTTCTAAAACTATTGTCGTAAAGAAATAATTTTTATACCATTTTAAAATTAAAAAATAAATTTTCCAAAAATATAATCATTTATTGCGTAATTTTTCACTATTTTTACGAACTATCATTTAAAATAATATGTTTTATTGTTGAAATTAAAAACAGACGTACTTCACAACTTTGCAAATCTTTTTTTTTTAAAGATGTTTATATTTTCTATCATTTTCTTAACCAAAAAAATTTGTTAATTCAAGCAATGAAGAGAAAGAAAGCATTTCATAACTTGTGAAGATTAAATTTTCTTTTGTCCTCGTGTGATCTTAAGCATCAGATTTCATCATTCATCATATTATTAGATTAATCATATGCAATTTATTAAGAGTACATGGATTATTTAGGTGATTTATTAAAACTCCAGAAATTAGATATCCGTTAAGTGCATTTCATAAGTAAATAGCATTTGTCTTTGTTTCAAGCGTTAGGAATTAATTTATGATATTCATTTGTGCTAAATAAAGGGATTAAAGTTTCAATTATTTCATTAATGAAGTTATTCAAACAACCGTTAAAATCAAATGGAACTTGTTATAGCTAAAATTTTAAAATAATATATCGTATTGTATATTTTCAGTGAAGGTATTTATTGCACACATGATGGTTGAACAGTCTTATTTCCTGTATGTGTTAAAAATATCATATAATTACTTTCAGATTACAGTTACCATTAGAACACAATGCGTTCGTTATATATATATATATATATATATATATATATATATATATATATATGAATTATTTAGAATTTTGTCATGACTGTTTTTTTTTCACATCCTAAATGGTTTTATTTGTGCATTTTATTAGAAAAAAATGATCCTTCGTTCTAGATTGAAGACAGTCATCATTTGTTTGTTCCTTCGTTCGGTGCTGTATTTGATTTAACATGTGTTTATGACCATCCTATTATTTTAATAATTATCGCATTCTCTTATACGTGCATCATTCAGCTGTGGCTGAAAATTTATCGCTTACATCAATTTTTGAAAATAGAGAATACCTTATTTACAAGAAATTTGATTTGAAATAAATACTTGTCGTAAATTGGAATTTAAAAAAATCCTTTTTAAAGAAAACGCGAAAGATTTTGCCTTTGATTTTGATTTAAAAAATGAAAATTTATAGAACTATATAGAACTGAAAATGGTAAATCGAGTCCAGAGCGTATACCTGAAATAAAAAAAAAACTTTAAAAATTCCAATTAGAGTCCATAGTAAGTAATATGAATTATAAAATAATTTTGAATTTTTTTACTTAAATTTTGATTTAATTATTTAACAGAAAACGCTTTCACCAAAACATTAAATACGAGAAAATCAATTACCAACTGCAATCGTAGTAATTCTCAGACCTGACCTTCTCTCTGAAGGGGTCCGAGTGCAAGAAAACAATTGGGGCCCCACTTTTTTTCCAAAGTCGAAAAATATACAAGTAATAATACAAATTACTATTGCGCGTTTCTTCAATGCGTGATTCTATTATTTAGTTTAGGAGAATTGGAATTCTTAAAAAAATTTTTTTTGGCTGCTTAGTGCATCTAAGCATTATGCGCCCATGCTCGACGGAGACAAATCTCCGTTATTTTTTAATTTGCTGAAAGAGAGCTCAGGATTCATTACAGTAATTGGCAATATAAAGAAAATTTTTACAAAGTTAATGCATTTAGAAATAAATCCTTATAATTGTTAGTTAATATATATTGCAATATCTGTAGAGCATTATTTACATCCCTTTCGTTCAAATTCAAACCCCATAGCAAAGCAATCATCTGAGTAAGTTTTCATCTACATCGTTATTATAAAACAATGCAGAGTTTTTAGAACAATTTTTCTAATTCCTATTTTCCTAAAGTTTTTATATCAATTT
>JAOUZG010001946.1:0-15846 GCA_026289955.1 Argiope argentata | reverse complement strand
ATATTTCCAGAAAATTTTCGGAACTCTAATTTTGGTAGATGAAATTTGTTCTTAGCGTTATTTTCAGATAGCTGTGAACTTTCACTTACTTCTATGTTAGACTGAGCCTGAATTCTCGCTAATTCCAGTTCATACTGTCTCTCTTTTTCTTTTTCTTCCAGTTCATACTGTCTCTGTTTTTCTTTTTCTTCCAATTCATACTGCCTCTGTTTTTCTTTTTTTTCCAGTTCATACTGCCTCTGTTTTTCTTTTTCTTCCAGTTCATACTGCCTCTGTTTTTCTTTTTCTTCCACTCTCTGTTTCTGATCTCCAACAGCCATGATTAAAACAGACATGACGAAGTCCGAATCCCTTTTATACTCATCGCTGTTAAGAATTAAATTCTTTAAGTCTGAAACGGTTGCTTTTTCTGGTATTACTTCAGCAATTTCTTCTGCAACCAGCAACAGATCTTCTTTCTTAAATCCTTTAACAGTAGCAAACATTATGATTAAAAAATGATCCTGTCACGGACGTCATAAAATGTTAAAACTCAAAACTTTCAATGCAAAATATAAATGACTCGAAGCGTATAAAACTGAACAACTTTACTTTAACAAAAAGGATCATACACTGAAAAATATTATTACATTTTTTTTCAAAAAAAATGATATATATATACATCCGGTCACATTACTCACTCAACATCCGCAATGACTCATGCTTAATAGCACGTGTGTGATAAAAATAAAATAACAAACATTTCAGTACATCGTTTTTAACAAATGACGTCACATACTCGTATGGAATAATATTGTACGAGTGCTGGGGAATGTTTTGCACCCCATTATAGGGTCAAGATGTGCGTAAAAGAGAGTTTTATAGCATGATTATATAGCAAAATACGCAATTAAATAGTAAAGTACGCAGGGGGGAAAGGTTTACGCCTCCCCAAATTGTGCGCTTTCGGTTGAAGAGTCCGCGCTTCCGGTGGTTGAGGTGGATGCTCATTCACCAGGGCTATCATTTGCGGCCATTTAAATGATTCTAGGTAGGGGGGTAGGGGTCGTAATTTGCGCCTTTTCGTTTTGTCACAGCTTCCAAAGGCGGCCGTTAGGAGTGAATGACGTCACACACTCCCATGGAATAATATTGTACGGGTGCGGGTGCAAGTTTTTCAGCCCATTATAGGGTCAATATGTGCGTGCAAGGGGTTTTTATAGCGCGATTATATTGCAAAATACACAATTACATAGTAAAGTACGCAGGGGGAAGTATATACTCCTCCCCACATTGTGCGCTTTCGGTTGAGGAGTCCGCGTTTCCGGTGGTAGGGGCGGATGCTAGGTCACCAGGACTATCATTTACAACCATTTAAACGATTCTAGGTAGTGGGGAAGGGGCGTAATTTGCAGCATTTCGTTTTGTCGCAGCTACCAAAGGCGGTCGATAGGGATGAATGACGTCACAGACTCCCATGTAATAATATTGTACTGTAGCGGGGCACGTTTTGCACACCATTATAGGATCAATATGTGCTTGCACGGGGGTCTTATAGCGCTATTAAACTGTAAAATACGCAGGGAGGAGGAACACTTTTCCACACATTTTGCGTTTCCGGTTGAGGAGTTCGTGTTTCCGGGGGTATGGGAGCATTCTCCGTCACCAGGCCTATCATTTCCAACCATTAAAACGATTCTACGTAGGGAGGAAGGGGGCGTAATTGGTGCCCTTTCGTTTTGTCGAAGCTTCCAAAGATGGCCGCAAGAGGTGAATGACGTCACACACTCCCTTCGAATAATGTTGTACGCGTGCAGAGCCACGTTTTGCACCCCATAATAGGGTCAATATGTGCGTGCAAGGGGGTCTTATACCGCTATTAAACAGTAAAATACGCTGGGGGAAGGAACTCTACTCCCCACATTGTGCGTTTCCGGTTGAGGAGTTTGTGTATCCGGGGGGTAGGGGTGCGTTCTCCGTCACCAAGGCCATCATTTCCAACCATTAAAACGATTCTACGCAGGGGGGAAGGATGCATAATTCGTAACTATCTAAGGCCTAAACAGAAATAATTTTGAGAATTTAAAACCCAGATTAGTTTCAGAGTTAATTTGTCCGCAGCTTTTTTAGGGCTGAGAAATTGATATTTGTTATCCATTGCAGCTCTAGGCCTCTTTCGAGAGCTAGGTACAGCCGGATCGTAAGCAGGTACCTGAAGTAACTCGTTACTAATCTGGGGTTATTTGTCAAAGAAATTTTTTGACGTTCGTTTAATAAATTCCGAAACAGGTTCAATTTGGAGATGGTCATGGATAATTTTTCCTCTGACGTACCAAGGTGCATGAACGATACACCTCAGTTGTCCATTTTGAAAAACGTGCAACTTCCTTATATAGGTGGCTGATGTGGCTCCCCAAATTTGGGAACCGTACATTATAATTGGTCATAATATGGCTTTGTAGAGCAGAAACTTGAGCCTAATCGATAGTTTGCTCTGAGGAGAAAATAAGCTGCAGATTTTTTTTACTCGGAATAATTCCTTTATTGAGGGCGGCTTCAATATGACTATTAAAGCAGCCCTCAATAAAGTATATTCATTTACAAAGGGGACGGGCTTGCCGAAAATTTGGATAGGAACTAAATCGGGCATTTTCACCTTTTTAGTAAAGAGGAGGCACGCGCATTTAGTTGGGTTGACTTTTATCTTCCAGCCCTCGAGCCAGCACTGTAAAACGGTCATGTACTGCTGAATGTTGTGTTTGATTGTCTGAGGATTCCTATGCTGTGTGAGAATGGCGGTATCGTCTGCCTAAATCGCTAAGTGACAATTACTAGCTCTAGGTAGATAGTTAACATAAATGTTAAAAAGAGTTGGGGAGAGTAAACTACCTTGTGCACAGCCTCTCAGGATTGGTCTGGGTGAAGACATTATATTGTTTACTCGTTACGTAAAATTACGAGAAATTAGGTACGAGCGTAAAATTTTGATAAATTGCGCCAAAAATTCAAGTCGCATGAGCTTGAATAGTAAGCCATCGTGCCAAATTTTATCAAAGGCTTTGGCTATGTCACGAAAAAGTGCACCTGTGGTTTGGGACTTTTGAAAGCCATCATGAATCAATTCTGTAACACGAACTCGTTGGGGATTCGTCGACAAATTTTTACAAAAGCCAAATTGTTCAGAAATTAAAATATTTTTGTCACTGAGAAATTGATTCAAACGTGTCAAGGACACTGATTCGTACACCTTACTCAAGCTACTGAGTAGCGAGATGGGTCTGAAATTTTGAGGTCTAGACAACTCTGATTTGGGTTTTGGAATAGGGACAACCACAGCTGTTTTCCAACTATCTGGGGGAAAAACAAAGTTCCATCATTCTGTTAATTAAATAAGTTAAGTATAAAATAAATTTAGGGATCAGATTTTTAAGCATGCGATTAGTAATTAAATCCAATCCTGGCGATTTGTTGGGCTTCAGGTTCTTAATAAATATCAAGATTTCCGTCGGCGCATTTGGTTCAAGATTGTTTACATGTGGCGCTGTCAGAAAACTCCCCAGCTGATCACTGACGTAATCATTTAAAGGGACATTCTTTGTCCACAAGTCAGCGTGCGGCTTAAACTGGTTTTGTAGGTTGTCAGCCAAGATTTCCATCTTCTCTATGGGAGGGAGGGCAAGTTCCCCCTCCTCCTCCCCCTTAAGAGGGGGATGGGAGTGAATGGTTTACGGAGATAAAAAGACCGTAGCCACATTCCACACGTGTCTTCAATTTTAACTAGAGATAGGAACTTTACTAGGAAGATGTTTCAAAAAACTAGGGACACAGTCTTCAAGAGAATGATGAATAGAATAAAGAAAGAAATAGAAAAACTAGGAATTAAACTTGAATACGTCGAAATTTTAAATAAATTCATTAACGTTAGCACTGATGATGGCTTACTATGGAAATTAGTTAAAACATATAAACGAAAAATAAAGGAAATTCTGCCCCTTAATTTCCTTCTAGTATTGCAAATGCAGATAATGAAAAGCAAACTGCCTGGAAAACCAATTTAATTTAAATGATCTGAATGACCACACCACAGAACAATTTGTAGATAACACAGTCAAGAGCTTTTCGGAGAATCTACCAGAAAAATTTACTGACTTCGTGCCAACGACAGTTGACGAGATACAAAACTGCATTAAAAGGCTAAAAGTTAAAAAAGCTCCCGGGCTAGATAAAATAACCAATCAAATCCTCAAGTCTTTTCCTGTAAATAATATCAAATTCTTATCTTTAATTATAAATGGAATGTTAACCACCGGTTACATCTCTAAAGCCTGGAAAACGGCAGTCGTAATTACAATACTAAAATCTGGGAAAGATCCCACTCAACCTAATAGCTACCGTCCAATTTCTTTCTTTCCATACATTAGCAAAATTGCCGAACAGATTATTTTAAACCGACTTATTACCTTTTTAGAAAAAAATAATATCCTAGCTCTGGAACAATTTGGATTCCCCAAAAACCTATCCGCAAAGCATCAACTTGTCAGAGCAGTGTAATATATCATTGAAGGGTTTGAAAATAAAAAAAAAAACTGCCGCAGTATTTTTAGATATCCAGAAAGCTTTTGATAGAGTTTGGCTAGATGGCCTTATCTGCAAACTTATCAATTATAACCCCCCTCCCACCTCACACCTAGTCAAAATTATCACATCTTACCTCAGCAAAAGATCCTTTAAAATAAGAGTTAATAAAACTTTTTCAGATATTAAAACGATTAAAGCAGGTGTACCACAAGGATCCAAGCAGGGGCCGGTACTGTTCTCAATTTTCATTAATGATATCCCCAAGCAATTTAACACCATGATGTGTCTATATGCAGATGATACAGCAATACTAGCAAGAAATAAAAATCCAAATTACATCCAGGTTACAATAGCTTTAAACCGACATATTAAATCTCTTGAAGATTGTTTCCACAAATGGAAAATTGTAATTAACCCATCTAAGGCTGAAGCCATGTTTTTCTCTAAATTTTATTGTAAACCAAATTCCCCCTTAAAATTAAAGATCAAATAATCCCGTGGTCTAAGGGATGTAAATACTTAGGAGTCGTTTTGGACAATAGATTAACTTGGAGGCCCCATCTCATTTATACTACAAATAAATTTCGAGACCTAATTCGTAAATTCTACCCCTTAATCTCTCGAAATTCAAAATTATCTAGGCAAAATAAAATACCTATTTACACTGCCTATTTGCGACCAGTACTAACTTATGCTTGCCCTGTGTGGGGTTATGCTGCCAAACATAATATTACATTTATTGAAAGAAGACAAAATATTTTTTTCAGAGTTCTGTATAATATAAAATGGTTCATGCCCAATACAAAAATTCATGAAGAAATTGAATATCCCCCTCTTAAAAAATTTATAAAAAGCCTTGCTAAAAACTTCTTCGAAAGCATGGATAAAAATAATAATGAAGCAATAGCTAATATGCCTAAATACACCCCTAATATAAAAATTAATAGACCACGTAGCATCCTACTTTAAACCTTCCAAGAACCATTAAACTTTCCCCATAAAATTCATAACTACTTAAACTTGTAAACTCTCAAATCTCTCGTAATAGATAAGACTTAGATAAAATCTATCCCACGGTAGCATACCCCCGAGCCCCACACCCATAATTGACCAATCAGCGTGAGTCCTGACACTCGCCACCTCACCAACCCATCTACAATAGCAACCACTATATAAGACGTCGCAGAGGCCCAACAACGCAACCACAGATTCGAGTCCTGGGTATTGAACGTAGAAGACGTGTCTCCTCTGCCCCGCTCCCTAGACTGCTGAACGCTACCTCCTTTGCCACAATTCGTCCTGTTCGGGAATAGTCCTGGAAGGACCCGAAGTTTGCAATACAAGGAAGATGGACAATATGTCCGACGACGAAGAGCCGCCGAAGCGCCGCTGCGTAGAAGACGGCATGCAGATAGACTTTGAAAGAAGCCCAGACACCTGCGAGAACTGCAAGATGAAGCAAGCCCTGATCCTAGATACCGAATCTCTCCGGATGGATATTGACGCCTATGAAAGGAAGATACATCATCTGCAAGATAGATGCGACGCCTCTCCAGAAAACACCGCCATGTGCCAGAAGCTTTTTGAAGAAAGGGCCTGCACGCTAGCCAAGTTGGAGCACCAAAAGGGTTCGTTAGATTCCATTACTGCGTGTATTTTCCCCGAGAGATGCAGCCGTTACCCAAATAGAGAAAATAGTTTTCAAACGGTTTCCAAAAGGAAAGCCGCGAAACCACAAAAAATAGGCCAACCCACCCCAATTGAAACACAAAATAAATACAAACAACTAGAAAAAGAAATTGGTAATTTAAATTTAGAGGAGGAAGCAGGAAATGTCCCCGAAAAAATACCCCCCATCATGCTGAAATTTGAGAAAGACTACGATAGAATTATCGAAGAAATAAGTAAAAATGCAACTGTAGTTGAGGCTAGGCTCAATAATGATTTTATCAAAATATTCACCGACACAGCCGAAAACCATAGGAAAATCCAGGAATTTTGTAGGGCAAATAAATTTCAATTTTATGTAATACCACCAAAGGCCAGCAGACCTGTCAAAGTGGTAATCAGAGGACTCCACACCACACATATGAAAGATGACATAGAACACCAACTAACCAACCTAGGCTTCAGTGTGGCAAAAGTCACACAAATGACACAGGCAAAAACCCGAGCACCCCTCCCCCTATTCCTGGTAGAGCTGAATAAAACAGCGAATGTGAAGGACATCTACCAGGTGGACCGTTTAAGGTACCTAAAAATTACAATCGAAGAGTATCGGGGAAGAAATGTAATAGCGCAATGCTACAGATGTAACGGGTTCGGCCACAGAGCCAGTAATTGCGGTATGAAAGCAAGATGTATCAAGTGCGAAGGGGAACACGAGACCAAAGAATGCCAAATCAAAGATAAAATAGAAAATCCCTATTGCATCAACTGTCACAAGTTCGGGCATTTAGCAGCATATAGAGGATGCGAAAGATTCCCGAAACCGTTAAATAGATCAAATATCATACAACCCCGCACTCCCACATATAGAAGTTTTAATGCAAATAAAGCTCTAGTCAGAGACAACATAAGTTTTGCGCAGGTTGCTAACGATCCATTGCACCAACAGATGGCGCCACCTGTAATGACAACATCCGGTTCTAAAGTACAAAATGTAAACAAAGGTCAGGAGAACGATGTAACCTCGATACTAGAGGCCCTAGTGCAAATTATCGAACTTCTCAGACAAATGCCAGAGATAATCAATATAATAAAGGAATTAACTAGCACAAACTCGACAGGTGATACATTACAGACCCTACTCAGAGCCCTCATTAAATCAGGCAGAACCACCGAGACGTAAAATTCACTGCTTCCTCTCTTAAAATTATTTACTGGAACGCAAACGGGATAAAGCGCAGAACTAATGAGCTTAAACTGTTTTTAAATAAGCATGACCCCGATATATTATTAATACAGGAAACCCACCTGAGGCCCGGGCAAAAAATCCGCATTGCAAACTACTCAGTATATTACAGCTATAGACAAAATCAGGATATCACCCAACCGAGCGGAGGAACAGCAATAGCCGTAAAAAACCATATCCCTCATCACGAAATCATACCCCCTAATCTAAACCAGGTAGAAGCATCGTTAATTACTATCACCCCTAAAAACAATGTACCCATCACTGTAACATCTATTTATGTCCCCCCCAAATCAGATTATAACACATTTATTTTTGACTTGGAAACATTAATTCAACTTGGCTCCAACCAAATAATCTGCGGGGACTTTAATGCCCACCATCAGTCTTGGAACGGAAGATTAAATTGCCATAGAGGAAATACACTTAAACATTTTGCCGATAATGCA
The DNA here is from genome assembly GCA_026289955.1 of Argiope argentata. Lineage (NCBI taxonomy): Eukaryota > Metazoa > Arthropoda > Arachnida > Araneae > Araneidae > Argiope > Argiope argentata. The sequence continues at coordinate 7,926 of JAOUZG010001946.1, read as the reverse complement.
GGCCTTGAAATTTTGTTCCCTAATGAACCCACCAGATACGGTAATAAATCTGCCTCTACAATAGACTTAGCTTTGATAAATAATTTTCTTTTCCCCTACGAAATCAAATCGATACCTGAAATGAGCTCTGACCACAACCCGGTCGCTCTAACCTTCTATTTTAAATTCACTCTGCCAGAAAAAATTTGTAAACTAAAAACTCACTGGAAAAATTTTAAAAATGACCTTATCAACACCACCTTTAAAATTGACAATATTCAGTCCCCCGCAGATATTGATAAACTAGTCGAAGAAATCGAACGTAAAATAATTGAAGCAAGAGAACACAACTCCACCACCGTTAAAAATAAAAAACCCTACGTTGATCCATTAATTAGAAAACTAAACTCCGAACGCAATAGTATCAGAAAACAGTATCAGAAAAACAGGAACCCGATAATTAAAAATGAACTAAATAGACTAAATAAATTAATAAATAAAATCGATGAGAAAGTCCAAACTGAAGAATTTGCTAATAAATTAATAAATCTGAATAACGAGAACGGCGACATTTGGGACTTTGTGAAACCATTTAAAAAGAAAAGGTACAACATTCCGACCCTTAACGGTCCGGCCAGTCTAGCACAAACCGACCTGGATAAAGCAAACTGCCTGGCGGAAAGCCTTGAGAAACAATTTAATCTAAACAATCTAACCCATAAAGATACGGAATCCAGAGTCGAGGAAACCATTAATGACTTTTACCACACACAGATGGCACCACTAACCAATGTAAACAAAGCAATAGACCTTATCCCGCCATCTGAAATCCTAACTGAAATTAAAAAACTCAGAAACAATAAAGCCCCTGGATATGATAATATCACAAATAAAATTGTGAAAAAACTCCCATTAAATATTATCTTAATTTACACTTATTTAATCCAAAAAATCTTGGAAGTTGGACACTTCCCGACACGATGGAAGACGGCAACGGTGGTCCCGATTTACAAGCCAGGAAAGGACCCCACGAATCCTTCTAGCTACAGACCCATATCTCTCCTATCTACATTAAGCAAAATTGCCGAGAGTGTCATACTAAAAAGACTTAATGAACATCTAACTAATAACAACACCCTGTGTCCAGAGCAATTTGGGTTCAGACCGAACCTCTCTACGACACATCAACTCGCCAGAGTATCCGAATACATCACTGAAGGATTCGTAAATAACCAAAAAACAGGAGCCGTCTTCCTTGACATTCAGAAAGCGTTCGATCGAGTCTGGATAAACGGACTAATTTACAAGTTGATTAACTCTCAGGTTCCAGGCTATCTGATAAAAATCCTTGAGTCCTATCTAACCGGTCGAACATTCAGAGTCAGGGTCAAACAAGAGCTATCGGATACAAAAATTATAAACGCAGGAGTACCGCAAGGTTCCAAGCTAGGACCGGTACTTTTCACGCTCTACATTAACGACATGCCCAAGCAGTTTAACACTATGTTATGCTTGTACGCAGATGACACAGCTATTCTGGCCAGAAATAAAAATCCTAAGTACATACACATCGCGCTTAACAGGCATCTAAATAAATTGGAGGATTGGTTTCAGAAATGGAAAATTGAAATCAATGCCTCCAAAACGGAGGCGGTAATGTTTCACAGGGCCCCAAAGCAGCCAGACTTCCCAAAACTCTCCATAAAAAATAGCCCCATCCCGTGGTCTCAGGAAGCTAAATACCTAGGTGTAATTTTAGACAGGAAATTAAATTGGAGAAAGCACTTTTTATATGTTAGGGACAAGTTCCGAGCCCAGTCGCGTAAATTCTTCCCCCTAATAGGCCGGAGCTCAAAAATGCATAGGGACATGAAAATGCTTATTTACACAGCCTATTTGCGTCCAGTAATAACTTACGCATGCCCTGTCTGGGGACATGCCGTTAAATATAATCTTAATATCATGCAATCTTTATATGGCCAAATAATTAGACAAATTTGTAACGCTAGGCGATTCATGAGCACGACAGACATCTGTAATGCACTGCAATATCCTACTTTTAAAAACTACATTAAAAAACTCTCTACCAACTTCTACAATAATATAGATAATCACGATAACGAAGCAATAATCCAAATTAACAAATACACCCCCAACATTAAAATTAAAAGGCCACGGAATGTACTCTTAATTGAATAAAAATTGACTCCCTACACCAGCTAACCTGAGTGCTCATGACTAGCCCACCCACCACCCAAATAGAAGCCCTCTGATTTGCTCAATACGAACAATAGAAAAAAAACGCAAAAACGCAAAAATTTCAAAAATCAGCTGCTCTCTCCAGGAACTTACACTGCACCAAGCAGACGGCTCCACTGACTCCTCCCCTGAATGATGTCTGGATTGCCATTGGTCAACGTCACCTGCTCCCTCACCGACTCCCCTGCCGACGGACTTTGCTGGACGAACACTCTTCAGAACACCACAGAGCTCCAACAGACAAGGGCAACTCCACTGACAGGGTCGCTATGCACCAGGAGAATGGGGATAGCCTTGCTTCGCAAGGCGGGTGCCCCGGTCAAAATCTTCCACTATTCCAACAACGCAACCACAGTGAATGTCAGTCTCTAGAGACTTTGCCAGTACTGGGGTTAAGCCCCTGCCGGGGCTAGGAACCCTGTAAACACAACCATCTTGTCTTGTCCACGCGTGTCTTCACTGAGTTCTTGGAGTCTATTAACTTGCCTCTCCTTTAAATGACCTACTTTTAACCCTTTTATCTCGAGATGGAGCTGGTGCTGATTGCGTCTAGAATGTGGATCTCTAGAACGCTGCCAAATACGACGCTAGTAATTTCGCAGTTTAATTTTGTTTTAGATTTCTAAAGGAAGCTTTTCTGGAGGTTTATTAAATTTTGTTTTGAGGATTCTGCGAGTACCTCAGTTAAAAATTTTCCTAAACAGCCAAATGCAAGTTCTGCGTCATCATTGCTATTAATTTTGAAGGGGGAAAGGGGTTTTGAATTTAAGATATGCCGAAAGTTATCCCAGTTGATGGAGAATTGTACTGGTGAATTTAGAGAAAGTTTTCCAGTATTAAAAGTCAAAACTGCTGGAAGGTGATCTGAATCTAATAAATTTAGAACTCTAATTTCAGAGTTAAAAGGAATTCACTTTAATATTGCGATATCTAGAACGGAGTCATGACCACTAGCAAGATTAATGTAGGCTGGAGAGTGGGACGCCAAAACATTGACTCCGTCTACCTTTGACAGATAATTAAACAGAGTTATTCCTCTTGTTGACGATTTATGGTTATTCTAGGCTGTATGTCCTGCGTTCATATCTTCCGCAATGATGACGTTTTGGCCTAAATTTAAAAGTTTTTGAACGTCCTCCAGAAGGTATTTATGCGGACCCCCAGATCTCTCATAAGTTGACACAATTTTGATGGGTGGGATATTTCCTAACTTAACCTCAATAATTGTCGCGTCCATCCTCTCTAAAACGGGGGTGGATGACGTGATGATCAATTATTGATTTAACATAAATACAGGTGCCTCCGAAGTTGGGCCGATTTTTTTATTAACATTTACGGGTCTATCATTTCTGTAGATCCGATAACTAGCGATTAGGGGTGCGTACTCCGGAGGGAGCATGGTCTCTTGGACTAAGAACACATCGAGCTTCTGTTCTAAAATAAAGCCACGTACTTCAGCAATCTTATTACGCAAACTATTTACATTCTAAGTACAAACTTTAAGATTATGCAAGTTTATTGTGGAGAAAAGAGCGAAAGTTAAAGTGTGGGGCCGTTACTAAGGCTGACATATTTCTCAAAAAGGAAATATGCCATATCAGCTCCGTGGGTTGATGCACAGATTGATGGAAGTGCCCCTTTAAAGGCTTGGAGTAGAAGAGGTGAGTCACACAAATCTTCTCTCATTAAAACAGCTAGGCCAGAAAAGATGTCAGTAAAAGTTTTGGTATTCAATGCATCAACTGGGACAGACGGTTTTTGAATAGAATTAGAGACAACTGAGGTGGTTGGTTCACACTCCTTAGTTTTGCTTAATTAGGGAAATTCTGACTCTGAATTTGTCAGAATTTTTTAATACGACACATTATTTTCCACTTTTCTGGAATTTATGAGAGGTCGTTGCGTCCTGGGTGGATCCCAAATGGATTGATCTGAGGGGGTATTTTTTCGTAATTTATTGATGGCTTGTAATGATTTTTCGCAATTCTACTACCGCCAGTCTGACTCTAAATGGTGATTGGCTAATACCATTTTGGGCGTGTCATTTTGGGCTAATACCGCTTGATCTAGTCGCTCGTCTCATTAGCGTCTCAGTCCAAACGTAATCCCTATGGGATGGACGAATCCATCGCGAGCTGTACTTTTCACAGGTAGGGACGTTTGAGTGAGAGGGGCACCAGGGATAAGCGTTGGCATTTGAATGTTGAGTTGTATCACAACACTTTTCCCGGTTCAGTCGAATCGTGTTTCGCAGAGCAGGATGTGGGTATTGTCTTGAGTTGCATTTCATAAACGGAACATTTATCATATAGAAAGGTATAAACTACATAATGAATGAAGAGGTAATGTGGTATAGATATGTAAGTGGGGGTACTTACTTTATCGTGGATGGTCTGGATGTCGCCAACTTGTTTACCTTTTGTATCGCCAAACCGGTTACTGCTAATCTCTGCACAGCTCTCTCTGGTAAACCCTGCGTGATGGAGTATGCGCAGTAAGGTAGTCTTTGAAGCGCATTGATACATGGATTTACAAAGGATGTATCTCTGCGCATGTCTAGTAAACACAGGAAGGCGTATTGATACATACATTTGCAAAGAAGGTATCACTGGAAGGCGCACTGATACATACATTCGCAAAGAATGTATCACTACTAGGAGAGTCCAGAGGAAAGCAAATAATTTTTAACTTTTGAAGTTTCCATCTTGTTTAAAATTAGTTTCACACTTTTCCTTGTACAAATCTTTTAAGCACCGGGACAGATAACTGTTTTCTTTCTTCGTATGTACATAATTGAACTGCAAAAAATAAAATTAATTATATATATATATTTAAAAATTTCTTAAGATTAAAAAAATAATGTACTTATATATCAATTATATAAAACCGTATATTTAAAAAATAGGTTTTTAGTGTTATTGGACGAATTATGTTGAAGATTAATCATATCCCTAAAATGCTGTAGAAGTTTAATTTCCAATTTCTTGGGTTATTTCAAATTCATATACATTTTTTTTTGTTATTACAGCACACAAATGAAATCTTCCTAGACTTTGTGAAAAGTTAAATCCATATTTATTAACTTTTCTGAAGAAAAAGGTAATTGTTTTTTTAAGTATCGCTCTATTGCAGTAAGCAAGATTCAGGCTGAACTGTGCAGTTAAAAACAAAAGTTTTGCTTGTAAAAATCTAAGCTTTTTAAGTGAAATGATGATATTTAAATTACAAAACTATAGGAACCTATATTTTTCTTAAACATTATATTAAAATATAAATAATCTACATACATATATATATATAGTTACTAAATAATACTATACATAACAAATATTAGTATTTATTGTTTACGAGAATTAATGGAAAAGAATAATAAATGCGCAAAGAAAAGGAAGGGAAAATTTTTAAGAATTTTTGAAGTAGATAGATTTAAATCTTGTGCACGCCATAAAAATATTTACAAAAATGGACGATTTTTCCGCACAGTTTTTGTTTACTCATGTCTGTAAGGATTGGACTGGAAATGGCGGTATATCGGGAAAAAAATATTATAGAGGGCGCTAATACTGAAATCTAAGAGGGAGTTGCCTCGTGTATTCCTGCTGGCACAACAAAAATATAGGCAGAGCTTTGAAAATTACTATTCTCTCAACCAATTCGCTCGAAGTATTTGCAAGGAAGTTAACGCCCCTGTGACTCATTTATTAGCATAAATTTAGTATAACTGGTCCTTGACAATGACTGGGTGGGCTGGGATTCTTTTGAGAAGTTTCAATTTATAGAAATGACATTTTCACGCTTTCGATTCCCTTCCCACCCCCCACCCCCTTAAAGAAGGAAACGTGGAGACTCGCACCGTGAGAAAACGAAAGTGTTGGCAAATAGCCTGCAGAAACCAGTTTTGGGCCACACGCTTACGCGTGCCTCTCAAGCCGTTTCGACCAACGGATGTCATGAAAAATCATCAGAATTGGATTTAATTAAAAATCTCCCACCTAGATTTATTTTGTATCTAACATGTGCATTAAATAAAATGATAGAACTTTGTTATTTCTCCGAAGACTAGAAAACAGCATTAGTTGTTCCTATTCATAAACCAAAATTTTATTTGACTTTACCTCAAAAGTTCCGCCCCATCTTGCTGCTCAGTAGCATGAGCAAAGTGTACGAATTCTCAAAATTGATTGATAACTGTGATTCTCAAAATTATCTTTGTTTAGGTTTAGATTGCAAGGATAAGCTACACGCACGAAAAATTTTTCTGGAATTTTTCGAAAATAAATAGTTTTTAAAAAAATAGTTGATTCAGTTCCAATAGAAAAGGCATGTGCTATGTAAATCCATTAAAGTTCTTTTTACCCCCATAAATAATTAAATATTACTTTTAATTAAAATATATAATAAAAAAGTTAATATATATATATATGTATGTATATATAAATTACCAACCAAATTTCATAACATTAAAGCTTTATTGCGCTCGTTTAAACTAAAAAACGAATATTTTATGAAATAGTATTAACAAGACACTAGTTCGCTGTTGGGCTAGTGATTTTTATGAATTTTCTTTCTAAATTATTTGATATTAATTTAACAGTTTTCTATGTAAAATGAACGTTTATTCTCTTAATTCATAATACAATTTAATTTTGAGAAGAAAAATGATAAATACGAATGTGTTATTTTTGAACATCAATAATTACTTAAATAATATTAGCAATTTAAAGATATATTCAATTAATTTGATACTCATTTCTAAGATAAAAAATGAATGTTTTCTTTGAATACATAAGTTATAACGTATTTTTTGAAGAAAAATAATTATATTCATTCATACAATTGCGAATAATAATGTTAAGCTCATCTCCTGTTATTGTTAAAAATGTTTTTAATTAAGTATCTTTTATTTGAAAGAAAATATATAAATATATCGGAGCTACTATTTTTCACCTTTTCTTCCTTTGAATATTGGAATCGATTATACCATGTACGGATGGAAGTATAAATTTTGAATATTATTATTCAAAATTATTGCATGTAAAATAATGAACCCTTATTGTAACTGAGGGACAATTTATTTTAATTGAAAAAATATTTTATAATTTTTTCCACTTTCTCGGAGATATTTGAATTGAAAAATGGAGTATCGGACATAATTGCTTATAATTTCGTAAAATAAGTTTTTTTGTTTGCTTTTTTAAATATTAAAATTACGAATTTTTTAATGCTTCATATGGACGGTGAGGCAAACTGTTTCATATACATCGAAACGCATAAAAAAGCGTAGCTTTTCTTTTTATATAATAATTTTTTGAGAAGATTACTCGGGAAATGTGTACCTATAAACTATTAAACAAGTTAATTTTATATTGTTTAATATTATTTTTAAATTATTGATCTCTTTGTTTAACATATGCGGAATTTTAAAAGGACACAAAAGAAATGTTACACGAAAATATAAGCAGTAACGCCCCTTTCAGTAGTCCATAACATCTTCTTGTGTGCAGCCGACCACATCCACCTTTCATAACCAGATGGATTTTAAAAAGTAGGGAAGATCAATGGGGAAAAATATATTTAATAGAAGCTTCGCAAAAGCATTTCGAGGATGATGTCATGGGAGAGATGATGCGTTAACTGAACACGTAACAGTTTTTAAATCAAAAGGGAAAAACATAACTCAAAAATATG
>JAOUZG010001944.1:0-15358 GCA_026289955.1 Argiope argentata | reverse complement strand
TACAAGGTGGCCAGAAATAAAACACCCCTACTCTGACCTCCATGGATATCGAACTACTCAGTGTAAAGGCTCAAAATTTTGTACACATACTATTCAAAATATGGGAAAACGGATTTCACGAAAAAAAAATTAGTTCCTGAAATCACCGATAGGTGGCGCTGCAAAACTGGAACTATGATCAAAAGACACAAATAATAATAAAAATTAAAATGTTTATGCGGAATGGAATGCTTCCATGCTTCCTTTTTAATTTTTCTGCCCCTTATGGAAAATAAAAATAGTAAAGAAGCTAGAACTCCCGTTGTAACTGCAATTTCATACTGTAACCAGAAAAATTTGCATAAAGCATGGTTAGAAGCCATGTTAAAAGGTGGGGAATGTCATTCTTATTAGTGATGGCTGTCACGCTGCCAGAACGCGCTTTGCTTGTGAAGTTGTTTTACGAGAATAAAGGAAATGCTCCAGCAGCACTTCGAGAGTTTCGCCGACTTAAGGATTTGCGTAAGGGATCATTGCTTCCACAAGCTCTCAGGAGAATGATCGCTCGATTCGAGGAAACTGGACATCTTGGAGTTCAGCCTGGTCGAGGACGCAAACCGGTTCGTTCAGATGTCGTTGAAGATGTTGCCACCGGTATTGTTGAACAGTCAATGGATAATGTTTTAGGCTGCAGTAGTGCACGTGCAGTGTCACGACACTTGGGTGTTCCCTATAGCACAGTGTGGAACGTACTCAGAAAAATGGTGCATTGTTTCCCGTACAAAATCCGCCCTAATCAACAATTGCTGGCCACAGACAGGGAGATGCGACTGACCTTTGCATTGACATTTCTTGCTAGAGTTGAAGTGGATGCATCGTGGCCGTGGCAGATTCTGTGGAGCGATGAGGCCCATTTCCACCTCAGTGGAACAGTGAACACCCATAACTGTCGCATATGGGACACGACAAACCCCCGTACCTTCCAAGAGATTCCACTCCACTCACCGAAAGTTACAGTCTGGTGTGGATTCACAGCCACATTCATCCTTGGACCGTTCTTTTTCGAAGAGGTTACTTCCAATGGCCTTGAGACATGTACCGTGACGGCCAACAGGTACAAAAGGATGCTCGAAACATTTGTTGTACCCCATTTGCAGCAGCGCCAATGCCTTGACACCATTACTTTTATGCAAGATGGAGCACCTCCACACATTGGACTCCCTGTGCAACAGTTTCTTCGCCAACATTTCACCACTGACAGAATAATCAGTCGCGCGTTTCCGACAACTTGGCCATCTCGTTCACCGGATCTTAATCCGTGTGATTTTTGGCTTTGGGGACACTTAAAAAACCTTGTTTAATGAGAACGTCTGATAACCTTGGCAGATTTGAAAGAGAGTATCAGTCTGCATGTGAGAAGCATCTCAGATGACCAGTTACGATCCGCAGTTGAACAAGCTGTCCACAGACTTCACATTTTACATCTTCAGGAAGGGAACCATATTGAGCAGCATTCCCTGCATCGATAACGTCCTTGTTTCATGTATGCTTGGTACTTTCAAATAAAATGTGTTTAAAACGTGTTTTTGTGTCTTTTCAGCATACGTCCAGTGGTACAGCGCCACCTATCGTTGATTTCTGGAACTAAATTTTTTTTTCGTGAAATCCGTTTCCCCATTTTTTGAATAGTATGTCCACAAATTTTCAAGCCTTTACACTGAGTAGTTCGATATCCAGGGAGGTCAGAGTAGGGGTGTTTTATTTCTGGCCACCCGGTATTTAAAACTGCATGAAATGGTTAATAAAGTTAGAATTTCTATAATTCTCTTTTCCTCGCCCTTACTCTGGTTATTAATTAAAAATTAGTCGATTTTCGTTACTATTCCATCAATTTAAAAATTCAGAAAGCAGTCGTAGTTAAACATTTCAATTCATTTCAACTTTTTCGGATGGTGAAAATTAAGTTTTTACTATGCACATCTTAATCCCGATGTTTTTAAAAATATTCTATTTCATTTATTATGCACATTTTTATCTCGGTGCTCTGAATAAAATTCCTGATCATATAGCACTTAATTTCCTAAATAAATAGAAATAACTCATCTACTGTACAGAAAATTGGTAGGCCTTAATGTTTCGATCTTTGACGTCTGAACTAAAAATTTATTCTTAACCTTGCAAAATAATTCACCTTGCTCACGATAAAAATTCTGCTTTAACTCGGATAGCAAATAATTTGTTTTTATTCACCCCATCCTTTTGATTAAGTAGATAAATTTATTTTAAAAATAAAAATATTTTTTCATATTTTAAATTCATATGTATTGCACTATCCACGATTTGCCATCACAAATTTATAGCAGAAGTTTGAATAACAGCATGTAAGCAGCTAAACTAACGTTTGAATGTAGGCACTAATCGAAATGAATCCAGACTATATAAGGAAGTTAACTTCACGAGTTCGATTCTTCATTCTATTCTAGAAATTTACTGAGTCACGGGAAATGCAAGAAATTGAAAAATTTGGATACATTAGTATCAATATTTAGAAAAGGATCTGATTTTCAAACTAACAACCTTGAAAATTAGCGGAATACTCGTAAAACTGAGATTGATTTTAATCAATCCGGAAAATTCATTTACACGATTTTAATAGATATTGTATTGTGGATTTTCAACTTCCGTTTTTAATTCGAAGGGATTCCAGTTACGACCAGATTATTGATCTCTGAGAGTGGATTTGATTGTTTTATATTCTAAATTGTCTTTCGCATTTTAAAATGTTTTGAACGATTCATAAAATTTTGGAAGGCATTAAAATCTAAACCTCTAGTATTTTGAAAGTGTGTGAAAGAAATATTTAATATCCGAATATTCCACACGAATAATCTCTAAGCAACTAGAATGTCATAATTATTTGAATCTACCTGGTTCACTCCAATAGAATAATGGAAAATGAAGCAGAAAATATCGTCCTCCGTTATCCAAAAAAGAAATGGCATGGTGCAATATAATCCAGATCGTGTTTTCTCAAATGAACTAGGAAGTCTTGATAGCTTCAGCGTTTCTAACCCTACATTCGGTCATACAGGTCAAGTTATTGCTTCTATTTTGAAGTCCAAATTCCCTTTTGTGAAACTATCTGGAAAAGAAATTGTAGTTATTCTTTGCGAAAATTATAAATGGCATTCAGAATTAATTTTTCAACTTCAAAAAAAGGAATTAAGTGTAACCCTATCATATTTTATATTGATTCATATAAAAAAAGTTTTCTACGAATATTTTGCTCACCGGATAAGATTTCCTAAACAAATTATGCTCGTTCAAATACTGTATTGTATCTCAATCTATCCATCCAAACTACTGTTAATTATTTTTCAACCGTTAAATGCCTATCTTTTAATCGATTTACGTAGCTTTTGTAATTATTAATTTTAAGAGGCTTTTTTATGGTAAAACTATGATGTAATATCTTCCTAGAAAGGCAATAAAAGACATAAAACTCACAGCATAGCAGAACACATACCATGTGTTCACCTAGAGCATGCTATAGCTTCCTACTTTTAGTAACATTATGCGTAAGAGGAAAGGAAAATGCATTCAACTTGCATTGACATTACAAATTGTCATAAAATTGCTTCAAAAGTTTCATTTGAACACTTCGATAACAGAGCGAGTTTACCAAGTTTTCCCGTAATGAGTCTGATGTTCAGATTATATTTGAAATCTTATCTATATCAAGTAATTTAGAGTGTATGATCATGTTTTAGTAATTTTATTTCATAAACAGCGGTAATCCTCGTAACTTTGAATGTCAAACAACAAACATTATTTAACAAAATATTTTAATTAGGAAATTAATATTTCTATTTTTACACGGGAAATCTTTCTAAAAAACAGCATGAAATTAGAAATGGGCGAAGATTTTGCAACTTGTGCTCAAATCAGCTACCAACGCAAAATACACCGTGAACAAAAATCAAAGCAGCTAGAGAAGGCAGCAAGACTATGGGTCTATATTTTGAGTAAAAATTTTTAAAAAAATTATTTGTTTTATAACGCATTAACTTTTTAGAGTAACGATAATATTCAAAGTATTGGCATTTGTTCAAATACGTTCGAATTCAAAAATTAACTTTAAAGCGATGTAGCATTTTATTCCTATACATTTTTTTTTGCAAACTTAAAAAAAAATAGCAACACGTACGATGTAGTAAAATTCAATACATTTTTAGCTATACATTTTAATAGCATGCTTTAAAGAGTGTAAAGATGATATTTAAAATACTGAAATTTTATACATTAATTCCAAATATAACTGCCACTTCTAACAAAGATTTAGACTAGTATTTTTCTGCAAACCGAATGATTATAAAATCGCTTTGCTTGGAAGGTATTGATTTAAAAAGATAGGATTAGACAAAAATGATAAAAGTCTAGAATAACCTGCCATTACAAAATAAAAATCAACGACATGCGTTCCTAGTTTAATGTCAATAATAGATAATTATTTTTAATCCCTTGTAAATTATTTAACTTTAAGAACTAATCTGAATTAGAATTTTAAGCCAATAATCGACACAAATTCCCATTATAAAGGACAAAAAATAGTATTAAAATATTTTAAAAAATTGAAAGTATGTATTCAAATGTAAAAATTGGAATGTCAAATATAAAAAAAAAAGCTGTAGTATTTGTCAACTGTATAGCACTATGCTTTATAGCAAGCAATTTGCCGGAAAGCTTATAAAAGCGAACTTTCATATTTTAAATAGATTAATTCACTCTTGTACGATGTCATTCATAAATAGTTGAATATTTAATAATATAAATTATGGTATACTTTTGATTTTCAAAGAAATTTCTGGTATAAAATATTAAAAGTAATACAATGCTTCGAAAGGAATCAGGAAGGGCTAATATTTCAGTAGAGCAATTCTTCTAAGCTTTAATAGATAAAAAAATCACTAATAATTTATTACTATATTTATACGAATCCAAAGGAACGTAACTTACCCTTACTATTCAATATATCAATGTTGAAATTTCATTTTAACTCAAACCGTTAAAATATTATCCATTCACGAAAAACAATAATAATTATAATGAATAGAGTTAAAAATGTATTCATAGTATTCTCATAAAACTTCTGTTAAGGAAACTCTTCATACTAAACAAGAAAACGGAAACGGGGAAATCCTTTCACTTTTAATGCCTTCGAATGGTTCTAGAAATTTCTTATAAATAGTTTTCTTCTTCCAAAGATTCGTATGAAGTGGCTGGTCAGCTAGCCACCTTTAGAAAAAGATTACAAAATTATTTATCCAAATTCGAATCCGAAAGAGGTATGCATAATAAAAAAAAATGGTATTAAAAACAATTATTGCGATAAATTAAAAAAATACTAATTTAAAAACTTGCCGATTTTCGTTGGAAATCAAGATAAAGGGAAACAAATGTGACTTTTCATTCAGCAAAACAGGTGATTACTTATGTGCTATAAGCATGGTTTTCGCATAAGGAACATCAAGAAATGACGATACAGTTTCATAGACGTCAGTGAAGTTAAACCTTCATATTGTTTGGTTTCAAATGCAAACTATTCTTTGCTGAAATATTCCAACTTAACTTCTTTAGATGCTTCAAACTGTCAGTTATGGGGTCTTCGCTCTAACGTCACTTCATTTTTCGTTCTCCGTTTTCTTCCTTTTCTTCAGTGGGCCAGGTATGAGTTTAAAATTTAAAAGAATAGATTGATAAATTGAGTCTTTTTTTTCTTCTAAACATGATGGTGGCCCGGTGGTAAATTCTAAGCTTCAGAATCTGAGGGTTTTAGGTTCAAAACCCGATTTCACCAAATAACCGTTGAGTAAGGTGCGAGCTAAAGGCCTCAAAACCAAACTTTCCCCCGCTGTTGGGACATAGAAGCCTTGAGAGGCGATGACAGTTCAGGTGTAGTCCTCGTCATCCGAACGAGTTTTAAAATTATGAAATCTGGGTCAAAACAGTTTAAAGTTTTTTTAAAATCGGGACGTTAATATAAATAAAAACTAAGCTACACTAAAAAGGATGTAAATCAACGCTAAAATGCAAGATGTTTAAAAAGGAAATTTAAAATTCTACATTCCTTTTTAAATGATCTTGAATAAAGAATGTTTTCTTTTTATTATATAGCACATCGAGTTGTTGAAGTATTGAACGTTATATATCTTCCCCTTTTGTATCAATTGTAGTTCACTGGACATTCCTTCGAACGCCTAGCCGTTAATAGAAGAGCAAATATGTTATATTATTTTCGTTACTTTAAATACTTACTATTAGTACTTTTTTAATTTTAATTTTTTGAATGAAATAAAGTTTTTTTTTGCATGACTTTGAATACTTTGATTAAGATACTGATTTAGTTTTTTAAAAAAATACGTTTCAGCTCTTTTAAAGATACACGTTCTGAATTGACTGAAATCGAGATACGTAATTTTGAATTCTATTCGAATTTGTGTCATTTACTTTAAAATGAACAGCACTTTTAATATGTTGTTGTTGCTTATAGCACTTGTTATAGGTATGCCCACTTTTAAGCGTCTCTTGGTTCAGAAACGCCATCTAGGTTCAAGAGTACTGCTTAGATACTCATGCATCACAGACCTTTTCACGGAGCGGGCATCATTCACTTCAGGAAATTTATACCTGAATCACAGAACGATCACTGCTTGTCCGTATTTCCTTTGGTATTATCGCGGCTTGGAGGACTTCGTGACTTCGACAGAATTATACGTGCTCCAACCACCCTGTGCACGGAGAGATTTCGACGGGTTTCACCCTCTCAACAAAAGGATACGAATCCAACCCCCTACCAACCAAGCTATCCCGGGCCATCCTTTTAAAATAAGAACAATGGTTGCCGGACGGTTCCAGCCTTTTTATTTCAAAATCATCTGATTTCAATATTTATTTTACTTGAAAACCCAATCATTATTTTAAACAATATGTTTAGATACACGTGCAGCATCTTTATCATTTTCTACAATATACTCTGAACTGCATATGAAATGTATAAAATCATTAGAATTTAAATCTGTCCAGATTCGAAATCTTTCAAATCGACGTGATCTTGTCGTATTTATTCGACAAAGTGCTTTCATATACAGCGCATATTTACTATAGAAAACATATTGCGGACGACAGTGTAACCAATTGCATTTTGTTTACGATACTGTTGTCAGATAACTAATGCTTTTGGAGTCTATTCGATTACTTCGAGTTCGAGTCCCTTTTAGTTATTTCTAAATGAATTGACTTTTACTTCATTTTGCTTTAAATATTATTATTATTCTATTAAATCTTGCTTTCTTATGATGTAAGAGAATTTTTTTTAAAAAAAAATTTCAACAACTTTAAAAGAATCTTGAACGAAATCTCTAAAATATCCTAAATTTATAAATTTTTACTCAACTGAAAATTTTTTACATGCAGGTTTGACCGCATTCAATTGTCACGGGGCTTTTACAGATGGTTTTTTATTTTAGTATATGATATATGCGGGTATCAAGGCACGCCTTTTTAGATTTGCATGTCTGCTTTTAGTGTTGTCTTTTTATAGTGTAGTCAATCAGTTTCTTGTCAACTCAGTTTCAACAACTTGTCAATATACTAACACCAGAATTCGAATTTACCAAATATTAATTTATAATGTGTCTATTAAAGTCCGTAGAATATCTCAGGCCAGACACCAGCAGAATGCATACGGCGACTTAAGTTTTGTCCATTTGAATTGGAGATCCAGAAGGCCTTGTGGTATGGTCTTGGCTTCGAAACCGAAGGGTTTCAAGTTCGAGATTCGATTCCACCGAAAAACTGTCGAGTAAGTGGGCCTGGTGCACATTAAATAGAAAACTAAAACAAATGTCCTTTTGTTGGGATGGAATGGAAGTTTGGTGTGGTTGTGACAACTCAGGTGCCTACTTATTATCCGACAGCGGTTCAAAATTACGATTTCCGTCTTAAAATATCCTTAGTATTGCTTTAAAAAAAACAGGTCTTTAATACGTCTATGTTTTGTTGAAAAGTTAGCAACCAATCTCTTGATACGCAGTCAGTCTTGTTCACCGATATTTTTATTTCTGTTTTTAATAGTGGTGATTTTCCAAAGTTTGTACTTTCTTAGTACAAAGGCCATTATACATTTATGAAACACTATGCATGCAATGGTGAAAATAGATCCCTTTTTCCTCTACGACGATTTTTTTTCTTAGACAGCTTTAGGGACAAATAATTCTTAATAAAAAAATAGACCCGATCCTTTAATGTAATTTATATGTGCTATTTATGGGAAATACCTTTAAAATTTAATGCAATTTACAAATATTGTTTATTAATTTATTTCCTTTTATTTAATTATCTGTAAAATAATTGAATCATTGAATGATAGCAATGAGAATGAATATTTCCCCTTACTAGCAATTTTCATTTCACTCCTGTATTTTTCAAGTGTCAAGAAATTACTTTCACAGTAGCCAGGTAATTGTCGCATGAATGGCCAGTTATCGATTCTTTAGTTGTTCCTAAAGTGTTTAATGTGCGAGTGTGTCAAAATACATCTTTGGCTTATAGTTTTTCATTATCAACTATAAAACTAAAACGTGCATTATACAATTAAAAGAAAATCAGGGCAATTTGTTATATTGTTACAAATAGTCCCAACGAAAATGTATACATATGCCTCTCGTGAAACAATTTCGTATCTTGATACACTTGAGCAGTATAAGGTAAAATATTTAAGCTGGCGTCATGGCCTAGGGGTAGCACGTCTTCTCCGAGAGCTGAGTGTCCCGTTTCGGGCATGGTTGTTCTATCTGTGAGGTGTAAGAACGTTCCCCCTGTAGAAAGGGACTGTGTAGGTGACTGTGATGATTAAGTAGCTAAGTCGTTCTCTTAGCCCTAGTTAACGCTACTTCAAAACAATAGACATTCCTTTCGGCTTAAAACCTCGCTGATGCCCCGGTGAAACTTGTCCATGGCAAATGCCACTAATAATAACAACAAAAATTTTAATGTGATATCGTTTACCCGAAATCTAGGAATCCCCATGATACCAACCCTGCACAGGTATCTATCTGAAGCAAATAAATTAAATTTAATTTTAAAAAACGTGACACATAAAAGCATAACTGATGTTTCCAAGTCAATTATTTAGTTACTCACCGCAAGCAGTCTCCGAAATCCTCGCAGTAGGTGAATAATCATGCATCGAATTACAAAGTTACATTATCCCTTACGAGTGCAAAGGGTTAAAACATCTTTGATTTAATTTTTACTGAAAAACCTAAATTATAATTTTAATTAATAAAAAAATAATGTATACAAACACAAGTAAGTAATGATAGTGGACTCATCGGGGAAACCATTGGG
Organism: Argiope argentata; assembly: GCA_026289955.1. Lineage (NCBI taxonomy): Eukaryota > Metazoa > Arthropoda > Arachnida > Araneae > Araneidae > Argiope > Argiope argentata. The sequence goes on along the minus strand of JAOUZG010001944.1, from coordinate 5,971 downwards.
TATGAAAATAACTGTTTTTCGAAAATATTTTCTTTGTGATCGTATATTTATTGTGGAGGTATTTTTGTTTTGGTGTAGAATTTGTAACCTGTAGTCGCACTCATATTGCTTTGGAAGCATTCCATTCAAATTTTCTTTAATGCTTAGTCGGATATTCATAATCCAATATTTGAATTCTGTGCCCTAATAAGATTACCAGTAGTTTTTTTTTAAAGTTGAATCATAGTTTTTACGATGTTTACGATGTTTTTACGAGACTTATGCTGTTGTTGTTGTTGTTGTTGTTGTTCTCGTGTTCATGGATCTGCAGTGACATCAAATTATACCGAAAGTCCTGATCACAGCCGCTGCGAGCAGCGGTGCAGCAGGACTGTACAGAATCTCCCGTAAAGCGCTCCTCATCGGAACCATTCCCAACTTCAAAATACTCGTGGTCACCGCTGGGCATTCCAGGATGTGACCAGGAGTGAGCTGGACATCAGGGCAATGTTTACAAAGGACATATGATCTTGTTTTGTCTGGATGGATTTTCATGCTTCTATAGTGGTCGGTTCTAAGCCTTGCTATTGTAGATGTAATATCTCTGGGGCTATCATATTCAGTAATCAGGGGTTTTTTAAACGTATGAGTCATGATTCTGTGTCTCGCCACTGCGTTAGCGTCAGCGAGTGTGATGGTGGTGCACTCATGAGCGAGATCTCTCGCCTCCTTGGCCAAAGAGTCTGCACACTCATTTCCTTCAATATTGACGTGTGCAGGGATCCAATGCAGGACACAGGATTTTCCCTTGCTGTTCAACTGTTCTAGGCGGTCAATGACATCAGAGGTGATGTTAGTCCCTCCATTTCTGATAGCCTCTAAGGCTGATTTAGAATCAGAAAAGATTGTTAGACCTTCTGTCGAATCAAAAGCCTGTTGATCATTTAAATATAAGGTGAGAGCTTCTCTGATCACCAAGACTTCACTAGTGAAGTTGGAGGCGATTTTGCCAGTGTTAAATTTATGCTTCTGATATCTACCATCTGGTTAGCAGATGAACACTCCTGCACCTCCACTGTTCAGAGACTTGTCTGATGAGCCATCAGTATAGGCGACAGCGAAGTTTTTATGAGAGAACTTCTCGATTGTTTCAAGTCCTTTCTGATTGAGAACACTGGAATCTTCTTTTTTAGAGCAAGTCTGTAATAATTCTAAACCAAACATGGTATTATCTGGTGGTTTCCTTGGAAAGATGGGCTCCTGAAGGAAATCTAAAGAGGAGTGTTCCAAATTGACTTGTTTTCTAGTGTCTGAATCGAACTGGAGAGTTGAGGAACGTTTAAGCCTTGTTGATTTCTTCCAATTATTGAGACTTATGCTAAAAGATAAATAATGCCTAAGGCAAATCTAACTTTAAATTAAAAATATAATTTGCTTAAAGATTTTCAAATGAAAAATCGATCATTTGTTATGATACTAGTGCCACTACATTCAATACAGACTGAAAATTCTAATACATCTTATTTTTTAAAAAAGGAAACAAAATAATTTTTATTTGTTGTCACATTAATTAAAAAGAGCCAAAACGACGCTATAAGGAGCAATATGGTAACCTTACCTTCCGTCAGAAGCGTTCCTTCTCGCCTGCCAGGCGACTAAGGGAAGGATATTTGTTTCTTTGTTTGCTTTTCTCAACTACGCATGGTTGGAGCTGCGGTTGATTCATAAAAACCTATAGTTTACCTACAAAATTTTAGATCGTTGTTTGAGTTCGCAACAAGATGATTGTTTTTTTTTTTTTCAGGAAAGAGAGCTTACACTATGGTGTCATCATGTTTCACAAGAAGTGTTACGTAAATCGTTTCTTATCCAGTCCAATTATTATTTCACGAACGGATTTTCAATTTTGATACAAAATCCATAATGAATTTTAAATTATCCCTGTTTAAACTTCCGAGTTTATAAATAATTCCGAAAAAGTAAGCTAAAAAATCTTCCAAAATCGGAAAAAGCGATTTTCTCATTTTTCAGAAGAATGACTGATTTCGATTTTTGAAATAAATTTATTCAATGTGGGTAAAAAAAAATACATAGGGTAGGTATAAAGAAAGATGCATTCAAAGGTTTTGAGGTACAAATTATTATGCAGCATTTTTATACTTTTTGAACGGTAAAAATATTGCTGGAATCACACGCTACAATTGAAGAAGACGTACCCAAAGATAATTAAACGAAACGGTTTGTCCAATTGAAATATGCGAAAAAAAAGAATATGGTAAATAATCGGAATTCCAAGACATAATTTTAATGCTATTGAAAAAACAAAAGAATCGGCAAGGAAAATAAACACAATTCTTCAAAAATAGAAAGAAATTTGCCAAAAAAAATATTCTACAAAATATTCATGTATCCAATGCATACAGTTTAGCATTAGTATAATGAGAAAATCAGTGAATCATTCTCTAATTAATTTGAGAGAAGCAGATGCTATATCTAAAGAAAATTTTTATATTAAATTAATATACTCATGCAACAAAACAAACTTCATGATAGGGATGGTTGCAATGAAGCATTCAGCAATAAAAATTCTGAAATGTCACATTTACAAAAGCAACTGAAAAAAAAAACTTTTGACCTTGAAATTTACTCTATAATATTTACTGATAAGTCAACCACACTTAGACCTTGATACAAAAGAAAAACGCTTTGTACATGTGTGATAAGGCATTACGGAAGTGTTTAAGGCAAGATGGAAGTGTTTTAAATAGGCAATTACTTATTTACACAAAAGAAAAGCCACGTTCTTGTGAAGTCTAAGGGTAAGTGCTTTGCTTGTGATATGCGTGATAAGGCACTTAAAGACGACGGTGATTTTAATAGACATTTACTTATTCCCACAAAAGAAAAACGTTTTTGCTTGCAATAAATGTGATGAGGCATTTAAGGACAGAAGTGATTTAAATAGCCATTTATTTATTCACACAAAGGAAAAACCTCATTCTTGTGAAATCTGTGGTAAAGAATTTACCTAGCGAAGTATATTATCACATTTACGTATTCACACACACAAAAAAAAACTTTGCTTGCGAAATCTGCAGGAAATCGTTCAATAGAAACACCAATTTAAAACGTCATATGTGCACTCATGCAAAAGAAAGGTCTTATGTTTGTGGTAAACTATACAACCAACCAATTCAAAAATTTAGGTCGGGGGATTTGTCCCTCTGTGATAAAGCCTTGTGTCTGGTAGACTTGTCGTCAAGTGGTTCACTATGAGTTGCTACCAACGGGCCAAATGATCACTGCGGACCTGTACTCGCAGCAATTGGAATGTGCACAACTGGCATTGCATCAGAAGGAGCCAGCACTGGTTAATCAATAGGGTGTACTGTTATTACATGATAAAGCGAGGTCGCATGTCCCACGGGTGGCCAGAAATACGATACAGCGACTTGGTTGGGAGACGTTGGACCCACCTCCTTACTCATCTGACCTTGCACCATCAGATTACCATCTCTTCCATTCCCTGGGAAATCATCTTCGTGGTAAATCCTTCACCAATGAAGAAGATGTGCGCCAAGCTCTCACGGACTTCTTCGCTTCCCCCATTCCCGAGTTTTACCGCAAGGGGATTGAACAATTGGAGACATGTTGGCAGAAGGTGCTGGATGCTGATGGCGTTTATTTCGAGGACTAAAAATAGGCTACGCTGTTTACATGTCGTGTTCTTTTGGATCATTAAAAACGGCAAGAACATTTTTGTTTACCTTGCAATTTGGTCTCTTAATAGATTCTTCATCAACATATTTTTAGGCTTCATATTTTGATAGTTAAGTAATTCTGCCATACTATTATGTATATCTTAAGGAATTTTGCTCCTTGTACTACTGTCTGTCCATAAGGAGATCTCTGGCCGACAGTCGTCTATGTTTACGGCGGTCGTTATAGAAACAGGTTACTGCAGGAAGAGTCCATTTCGCAGAGGAAGAAATTCATTCAAGTTTCTCACATTGGCGCGTTTAGCGCCTGATTGGCGGTGTTGATATATTGCCTTTAATTTTTGAAAGCAAATTCGAAAAATAATTCACTGGGCTGAAAATCATTTGCGTACTTGAAATTTTGAAAAAATATATTATTCCTGTTAGAATAATACAGAAATTCCTATCTGATTAGTACAGAAAGAACAGAGTAATTCAAATAGAAAAACTGAATAATTATTTATATGTCTAACGACTGCCCAAGAAGAATAAAAAAATAAGTACAATCCAGCATGACAAAAAATTAATTTTCACTTTATTTGTTTTAAATTTATGTAACTTCTTAAGATCAAATTATCCGCAGCAAACGGTAAGTAATCTATCTAATTCAACATAAAAATAATTACATAATAATCGTAATTATTTCATAATTTTTATAAACGGTTGCTTTTATTCTGTTACAAAATAAAATATCCATTGCTAAATATGCTTAAAACCTCTCCAAAAAGTTTTTTTAATAAATAAATATATATATTTATTTTAGATATATATGCTATTTTTCGAAACTCAAAATTAACAATTACATTTTATCAAATAAGATAAATAAAAGCTATAAGATAAATAAAATTTTCAAAGATTTTTTTTAACGAAACTTAAAAAAATAAGGATAATCAAAAGTATGTAAAGTTGAAACTTTTGATTATCGACATATTGAATAACAGAAAACAAGAGCACATTAATGAAAAAATGGAAAATAACAAAAAGGAATCAAATAAATTTCGTAGCTTCAGGAAATAAACTAAATAAAATTCTATATCTTCTATAACTTATGATTAGACTAATTGAAATGAAACAAAAAAAGCAATTTTAAAATTCACTTTTTATTTATAAAACACATTAATTATTATTAAAAGAGTGCAAAACTATCAGAGATCGAGTGACAGTTGTGTACTTTCAATTTAAAGAATTCTAAATCACTGTCACAAGATGCCGTTTCTTCTGAATCGGAATCCGATTCAGTACTTCCAATCTGAAATACTAGTTCATCCACTAGTTCTTCTAAAATCCCATCTTTTTCCCAATACGAATTTTCAGCAAGTTACAAGCAAAATTCTATAACATTATGCACAATTTTACGTGCTTGTGATTTTAATGTCTCTCCATTCTTAAATCGAAAAGGCATTTCAAAGGATCTCAAAATTCAAGAAACTAAAATTATTAAATAATGAAATGCAGTTAATATTAACCAAAGAAAATATTAATAAAATATACAAGAAGTAAGCGAAGCAAATATAAAGATACGACCAACTGCGGTAAAGCGAGAAGACGAATGAGCAATAGTTTTTTTATCGCTTCATTTTTTCGCCAAGATAAAGAATAACTCGCCAGACTTCCGCCCGATTCCACCCATTCAAAATAGATCCTCCCTATCGACACCTGTTTCTATGACGCCCGCCGTAAACATAGACGACTGTCGGTCAGAGATCTCCTTATGGACAGACAGTACTCATCTCTCTCTTTTAATTTTGTCAGAGAACATAAAATTTCAATTTTAATTAAACTAAATTAATTTTCATTAATTTAATTCTACTGTTTAGTATAAAAATATCTCCTTCTAAAAACAGCCATGATTTGTTTGTTTTCTTTTTTAAACATGGAAACTGAAAGCAGAGTCCTTCGGCATTGAAGCTGTACGTGCACTGTAGAATAATTTTTGCAATTTATAATCTTAAAGAATTATACAACAAAAATTTCTTTGATTCATCGTAAAATACAGTTTATAGTTCTTACTTTCAAAAATATTTGAATGATGTAAATAAAAAAAAATGTATTTGATTTCAGACAATAGATGTACTTGTGAAAAAATTAAGAAGTTTACATTTTTCACAGTCCTTTTGTCTTAAAGAGTATTCTAAGAATTGCTCCAGACACTTCAACTTTTAAATAAATAAATAAGTTTTTCTATCTTCTGCAATCAAATCCGTCAGAGATATGAAGTTTTTATTAATCAGTTT
>JAOUZG010001941.1:0-14202 GCA_026289955.1 Argiope argentata | reverse complement strand
TATTTTTAAGAAAAAAGCTATATTGACTGTGAAATATTCCTTAAATTTACCTTTGAATTTGTTTTTAAATGTCGAGTACAGGCACCCTCCTTTTCTTAGCATTGTGGTTTTAGAGAAGGATTTGCCCATTTTAAAAGCTTTAATTTTATATTCGTGTTAAAAATCAAAGATTCTTCAGCTATTCAAGTAAATATGTGGATTGGTGGTCAAAGCAACAGATCAAACAACTAATCTTTTATTGTCTCAAATTCGAGTCTCAGATGGGCTATTTTTTTGCTTTTATAATTTTTAATTTAATTCTTTGTAAAATTAGACGTTTACTCTAAAATATTCCTTAAACGTATTATCGAAATAAAATATTTTTTTAAAAAATATTAATACATTTTAAATTCATTTTAAGTGTCGAATACAGGCAAAAGCATATAAGACCTTCCTTTTCTTAGCATTGTGGTTTTAGAGAAGGATTTGCCAATTTTAAAATCTTTAATTTTATTTTCGGGTTAAGAATCAAAGATTCTTCAGCTTTTCAGTAAATATGTGGCTTGGTGGTCAAAGCAACCGATCACACGACTTTCTTTTTCTAGTCTCAAGTTGTAGCAGTTGCATTATTCTCGCCTTCTCTTTTGGATATTAGTTAACTTCCCTTTTGGTTACTAGATGGCAGTGCGTGATTACGTCATCACGCGCGCCATCCCATAATGCTTTGCGCTGGTAGCAGGGAGAGATGTAACTCCGTCCTAGGCAGCTGTGTACTGGAATGTCTTTGTGTTACGTGTTGTATTTGCGTGTTTGTACATAGTGTGTGAGTATGATGATTAAAAAGGAAATGTTTCTAACAACATTCGTCTCGTTGCTTCCATACACGGACACCACATAATCTACATCCCACCACAAAGTTCAATTCTCCGTTGTGCTATTTTTTCCTTTTTTAATTTTGAATTTATTTCTTATTAAAAGTTAGAAGTTCACTCTAAAATATTCCCAAAAACCTATTATCGAAGTTGAATATTTTTAAAAAAATATTAATACATTTTTAAATGATTTTAAGTGTCAAGTACAAACACATGCGCAGAAGACCCTCCTTTTCTTAGCATTGTGGTTTTAGAGAAGGATTTGTCCATTTTAAAAGCTTTAATTTATTTTTCGTGTTAAGAATCAAAGATTCTTCAGCTTTTCAAGTAAATATGTGGCTTGGTGGTCAAAGCAACCGATCACATGACTTATTTTTTTCCCGAGTCTCAGTTGTGCTATTTTTTCCTTTTTTATTCAGCAATTCGAGTAAATATGTGACACGGTGGTCAAAGCAACAGATCAAACAACTTATATTTTTTGGTCTCAATTTCAAGTCTCCGATGTGTTATTTTTCTCTTTTTTTATTTTGCATATAATTCTTAGTAAAAGTTAGAAGTTTACTCTAAAATATACCCAAAGACCTATTATCGAAATAAAATATCTTTAAAAAATATCAATACATTTTTAATTGATTTTAAGTGTTTAGTAAAGGCAAATGCGCAGTAGACCTTCCTTTTCTTATCATTATGATTTAAGAGATGGATTTGTACATTTTAAAAGCTTTAATTTTATTTTCGTGTTAAGTATCAAAGATTCTTCGGATTTTCAAGTAAATATGTGGCATGGTGGTCAAAGCAACCGATCACACGACTTAATTTTTCTATTCTCAAGTTCGAGTCTCAGATGTGCTAATTTTTAATTTTTTAATTTTGAATTTAAATCTTATTAAAAGTTAGAAGATTCCCAAAAACATATTATCGAAATAAAATATTTTTTTTAAAAAAATTAATACATTTTAAATGGATTTTAATTATCAAGTACAGGCACATGCGCAGAAGACCCTCCTTTTTTCTTAGCATTGTGGTTTTAGAGAAGGATTTGTCTATTTTAAAAGCTTTAATTTTATTTTAGTTTTAAGAAAAAGATTCTTCGGCTATTCAAGTAAATATGTGCCTTGGTAGTCAAATCATCAGATCAAACCACATATTTTTTCTGGTCTCAATTTCGAGCCTCCGATTTTTTATTATTTTTTCTTTTTTTTATTTTGCATATAATTCTTAGTAAAAGTTAGAAGTTTACTCTAAAATATTCCCCAAAACCTATTATCGAAATAAAATATTTTTTTAAAAAATATTAATACATTTTTAATTGATTTTAAGTGCCGAGTACAGGTACATGCGCAAAAGACCCTCCTTTTCTTAGCATTTTGGATTAAGAGAAGGATTTGTCCATTTTAAAAGCTTTAATTTTATTTTCTTGTTAAGAATCAAAGATTCTTCGGCTATTGAAGTGAATATGTGGCTTGGTGGTAAAAGCAACCGACCAAATCTCTTTTTTTTTCTGGTCTCAAGTTCAAGTCTCGGATGTGTTATTTTTTTCTTTTTTTATATTGAATGTCAATCTTTGTTAAAGTTAGAAGTATACTCTAAAATATTCCCAAAAACCTATTATTGAAAAAAAATATCTATAAAAATATTAATACATTTTTATTGATTTTAAGTGTCGAATACAGGCACATGTGCCGAAAACACTCCTTTTATAAGCATTGTGAGTTTAGAGAAGGATTTGTCCATTTTAAAAGCATTAATTTTATTTTCGTGTTAAGAATCAAAGATTCTTCGGCTGTTAGAGTAAAAGTGTGGCTTTGTGGTCAAATCAACAGATCATACGGCTTACTTTTCTCTTCTCAAGTTCGAGTCTCAGATGTGCTGTATTCTTTTCCTTTTTTAATTTTTAACTTAATTCTTAGTAAAAGTTAGAAGTTCACTCTAAAATATTCCCAAAAACGTATTATCGAAATAAAATATTTTTTAAAAAAAATGTTAATACAATTTAAATTGATTTTAAGTGTCGAGAACAGGCACATGCACATAAGTCCCTCCTTTTCTTAGCATTGTGGTTTTAGAGAAGGATTTGCCCATTTTTAAAGCTTTAATTTTATTTTCTTGTTAAGAATCAAAGATACTTCAGCTATTCAAGTGAATAAGTGGCTTGAAAGTCAAACCAACCGATCAAATCTCTTATTTTTTTGGTCTCAAGTTCGAGTATTTTTTATATAATTCTTAGTATAAGTTAAAAGTTTACTATAAAATATTCCCAAAAACCTATTATCGAAATAAAATATTTTTTGGAAAAATATTAATATATTTTTAATTGATTTTAAGTGTCGAATACAGGCACATGCGCAGAAGTTCCTCCTTTTTCTTAGTATTGTGGTTTTAGAGAAGGATTTATCCATTTTAAAGGCTTAAATTTTATATTCGTGTTAAAAATCAAAGATTCTTTATTTATTCAAGTAAATATGTGGATTGGTGGTCAAAGCAACAGATCAAACAACTAATCTTTTATTGTCTCAAATTCGAGTATCAGATGGGCTATTTTTTTCATTTTTTCATTTTGCATATAATTCTTAGTAAAAGTTAGAAGTTTACTCTAAAATATTCCCAAAAACCTATTATCAAAATAAAATATTTTTTTAAAAAATATTAATACATTTTAAATTCATTTTAAGTGTCGAGTACAGGCAAAAGCACATAAGACCCTCCTTTTCTTAGCATTGTGATTTTAGAGAAGGATTTGCCCATTTTAAAATCTTTAATTTTTAAGAATCAAAGATTTCTCGGTTATTCAAGTGAATATGTATCTTTGTGGTCAAAGCAACAGATCAAATCACTTATTTTTTCTGGTCTCAAGTTAGAGTCTGAGATGTGTTATATATTTTCATTTTTTTATTTTGAATATAATTCTTAGTAAAAGTTAGAAGTTTACTCTAAAATATTCTAAAAAACCTATTATCAAAATGAAATATTTTTAGAAAAATATTAATATATTTTTAATTGATTTAAAGTGTCATGTACAGGCACATGCACAGAAGACCCACCTTTTCTTAGCTTTGTGGATTTAGAGAAGGAATTCTCCATTTTAAAAATTTTAATATTATTTTCTTGTTAAGAATCAAAGATTCTTCAGCTATTCAACTGAATATCTGGTTTGGTGGTCAAAGCAACAGATCAAATCACTTATTTTTTCTGGTCTGAAGTTCGAGTCTGAGATGTGTTATTTATTTTCATTTTTTTATTTTGAATCATGCGCAAAAGACCCTCCTTTTCTTAGCATTTTGGTTTAAGAGAAGGATATGTCTATTTTAAAATCTTTAATTTTATTTTCGTATTAAGAATTCAAGATTCTTTGGCGATAATATATACGAGAATAAATTTTAATATAACATAATTCTACAGAATTTTTGTGTTAATCTGAGGCATATAGATGAAATAATTAAAGTATAATTAACATAAGCAATAACGACATACTTTAAAATTACGAGAAAAAAAAGAGATTGTACAAAAAATTTATATATCATAGCAATATGGTGTATTATTATTCATAGCAATGAAAAGGGATTTCTTTTTAATGCGAGGAATTTTCGAAATCAATAAAAAAATCAGGTAAGCAATAAATAAATTTAGTTGTTTTGAAAAAGACAATTTTAATTTCACAATGATTACAATATAGCTAAAGATAAATTCAATCAAATACCGCAACGAAAGTGGCAAAACTATGAATAAACAAGGATTTACCGCTACTGTTTCAAACTGTTTCCTCTTTTTCATTCATGAAAAAATATAAATAAAAGCCTTGGCTTGGCTCATAGCACATGAAATATGTTTAAAGTAAACACAGGAAATGGACATACCTACCGATATCGCGTTAGATTAAATAGTTCTGTATCTCATTAAACACTTATCGGATTGTTTTAAAATTTTCAGATTAACAAATCAAAGGTTCAAGGTCCATTTTTCACTAAAAATCGGAAAGTAGACATTTTCATCTATTTTCCAAATTTTTAAGGTAAAAGTACCCTTTTAAATTTTTTTGCTTATTAAGAATCGAAGATTCCTCCTCCAATCAAGTAATTTGTGGCGTGTGGATAGACCCCTGGACGAATTACAGGTTTTTGCTTTTTTCAGATCGAGTCATAAAACCGCTTAATTATCCTATTTGTTTTTCATTTTTTTATTTTCAATATTATTCTAAATACAAATTCTATGTTTACTCTGAATTATTCCTGAATTATTACTCTGAAAAATAATTCAAGACTAAAATATTTTTAAAAATATTAATTTATTTATAAGTTATTTTATGTGTCTATTTCATGCACATGCGCAGACGACGCCCCTTTTCTTATCATTTTGTTTTTAGAGAAAGATTTGCCCTTTTTAGAAACTTAAATTCTATTGTTTTATTCAGAATCAAAGATTTCTCTGACGCGCAAGTAAGATGTGGCGTGGTGGAGAAAGTGACTGGGCAAATAACTTTTTTTTCTGGTTTTCAGTTCCAGTCTCAATTTTGAAATTTCTTTTTCTTTTTTTTATTTTGAATAGTATTCTAAATACAAATTCTATATTTACTCTGAATTATTCCAAAAACCTGATTCAAAAATAAAATAATTTTTAAAAGTATTAATTTATTTATAATTTTATGTGTCTAGTTCCTGCACATCCTCAGAAGATTCTCCTGTTCTTAGCATTTAGCTTTTAGATCTGGTTTTCACAATTTTAGAAACTTAAAATTTATTTCCTTATTAAGAATGAAAGATTCCTTTACAGATCAAGTAAAATGTAGCGTTGTGGATTGAGACAGAGTGAATTATAGATTTTAGATAGTTTTCAGTTCCAGTCTCAAAACCTCGTAACTGTGTTCTTCTTCATTTTTTTATTATTTTGAATACCATTTTAAATATAAATTCCATGTTTACTCTCAATTATTCCAAAATCCCTAATTAAAACTTTTTAAATATTAACATATTTATAAGTGATTTTCTGTCTAGTTCATGCACATGTCCAGAACACATTCCTATTCTTAGCATTGTGGTTTTGTGCAGGTGTTTTTAGTATTAGAAGTCTAATTTTTCTGATTGTATTAGGAATGAAAGATACTTCAAACACTCAAGTACCAAGTGGTTAGCTCAACAGGTCGAATCTCAGATTTTTGCTAGTTCTCAGTTGGAGTCTCAAATCCACTTAACCGTTCTAATTTTTTAATTTATAATATTATTCTATTTATGGGTTTTTTAACTCTGAATTATCCAAAAAAATATAATTCAAATATAAAGATTTCGTTAAAATATGAATCGATTTTTTTTTGAAATTTTAAGTTTCAATTTTTTAATTAATTTTTCACATGCTCAGAACGCTTTCCTTTTCTTAGCATTGAGTATTTTGAGCAGGTTTTCACTATTGTAGAAACAAAATATTTTACTGTCAAAAACGAAAATAAAAATTTTATTGTCGTTTTAAGAATCAAAAATCCATCTATAGCTCAAGTTATATGTGGCATGGTGGTCAAAGAAACAGGGCGAATTACAAAATTATATTCATTTTTTGCTGTGGGCTTAAAACCACTTAACTGTGCTATTGGGTTTTCTTTTTTTTTAATTCGAATATTATTCTAAATAAAAATTCTATTTTTCTCTGAATTATTCCAATAAAATATAATTCAAAAATAAAATATTTCTTTCAAAATATTAATATAGTTATTAGTAAATTTAAGTGCCAACTTTATTCTCATGCGTAAAAGACCCTCCTATTCTTAGCATTCTGGTTTTAGGGCAGGTTTTCACCAAATTTTTTAATTTAAATTTTATGATCGTATTAAGGATTATAGATCCCTCAAGCGCTCATTCAATATACGGCGTGAGGGCTTGAGGAAAAGGGCGAACAGCAGATTTTTGCTTTTCTTCAGTTCGAGTCTCAAACCGGCTCATTTTTTTCAATTTTTATTTTGAATATTATTGCAAATAAGTATTCCATTTTAACTCTGAATTATTCTAAAAAATATATTTCAAAAGTTATATTTTTTTCGTTTAAATATTAATAAATTTATTTAAATTTAATCGAGCTAAAACGTTTTTGCTGCCATTGCAACGTACTAAATTTCATTTAATTTACTAATTTTAGTTTCGGTATAGATAAGGTTGCAGACAAGTTCTCGAAGAGACTTTGTAGTTTTCATTCTAATCTAAGAAATATTGAAAACTTGGATTTTTAAATCTTAATTAAAGAATATTATCCATCTTCTCTGCTCGATTTGAAATTATTCCATTTATACGATGAATGTAATCCAAAAAAACACTGGATACCAACTTTTCTGACAATTTTCTGTTGTAGTAAAGTATATTCATTCATTAGCGAAATTTCATCCATCCGTTTCTCTTGGACAATACGTTTACTTGCATCCGGAAAGATGACAGGGGAACAACAAATTAATGGATATTCTTTTAAATTCATATAATTTTGTTTTGTTTTGTTTTAGCTTTTAATTGTATAATTCATCTAGATAAATTTTTGTGGCAATTGATTCATATTAAAAGCAAAAAATTAAATGGAATGAAAACAATAAGATATTTAACTTTGCATAAATGAAGCGAACTGAAATCGAATGTTTATCCAGAATCCTAAACTTTATTTTATGAGACGTAATAAATGAAAATAAAGCATCATGCATTTGTCTAAAATTTTCCAAGGTATTTATTAAAATATATATACGTAGAAATATCGTTTACCACTAATATATTAATTTGTGAATTCTTTAAAAATATGCACTCAATAAAAAAAAAGCTCCATCCAATAGACATTGATGATCCTCTAAATCCCTATAATGTATATATAAATCTAAATACATATATAATTCTAATGCGTAATGTTAGAAAATATTACATAAAAATTCATTTGCTTAACTTTATGAAATTTTCAGTTACTCGCAACTTCGAAAATGAAGATGAATATATGTGCGTATCAGCACAATTAAATTATTTCATTTTCTTGAACATGCGGTCCTAGCTCATGCTTTAACCAATAATTGCTGCAATTGAAACCTATAGAAGAAAGTGATACATATATGCATTATCCGTTTTATTTATGATTTTAAAATTAAGTTTTGCATTAATGTGCCTAATAAAAATTCAGAACGTATTCTCTTATTTTCAGCCAAAAAAAATAAAATAAATACCAAGTCAAAACAAGGACAGAATATGCCCCCTGATTTTGTAAATCTCAGCAATAGAACAAGAAATCAGATAGGATTTAGTTCAACTTTGGTGCAAAAACAAAGGAAATGGAATAAATTTCAATTTTTGCCATTTGTTCATGAACTATTCTTCCCTGAAAGATAATTTTTATTTAACAGTCAGCTGTGCAGTAACATGAGTTAAACTGAGAAGAAATTCCTATTTATTTACGAGAATGATTTTAATTTAGTATATTTTACCAAGCTAATTTTTAAAGATTATGAATAATAACTTTCGAAGAAATGGTATGGAAAGTGTAAAATTGATGCATCGTAACAAAAAGTATTCATAAATTAATTTTTAAAGTACACATGATGAAAAACACAATTAAAATGCCAATTATTTATTCAGTATATCAAAATATTTACATAATAATCATGCAATAAACTTCAAAAACAACAAATATTACAATAATGAAATTGATTTAAATATCAATTTCTGAACAAATGGTTTATACAAGCCAATTATTATTTTAAATTTATAGCAAAGCTTAAGTTTTATCCAAACACCTTTGAACTGAACTCAAAACATAGTTCAAATATATTACAATAGTTGACATACATATAATACAATAGTTCACAATAAATTTAAGCATTTCCTATAGCATGCATAATAAATCATATATATACTCATAATCTTAAGGATAAACTTATTGCAAAACATTAAAAAATAGATAATGAACTACATAAGGCATATTCATTTATGATGGCTATTTTGAGGCTGGGTAATACACGAATGATATATTCACATTCTACATGTTCATTTGTAGATAAAATTACTACACTTTTTTTATTTTATCAGTATAGCATTACAAAATACCCAATTAGAAATTCCTTCAATTAGGTTTAATACAAACAGAGGAATAAATACTAAATTATCTGAGAATATCTTCCTCAAAATATATAGGTCATACCGTTGAAATCAACAACATTCAATAGTGCTTTATTTGCCAGAAACTAAGCTTTTCATACCCATGAATTGCGGATATAAAACATTAGAAAGCTTAAAAGTTGTCCTGAGATGGACAAGGTGGCAATGATTCATGGCACCTCAATAACTGAAGGCGATAAAGACAGGCAAAGTTAATAGAAATCTCAGGTAAATATCAGGCACATTCTTTTGAAAGACCAATGCCCTTTGGTAAACGAGACAGACTTCTACAAAATGGCAGAAATAGGTTGTAAAGATTGGTTCTCAACCTCGATCCAATACAAAGAGTCGAATATTGGAAAAATTCCTTCCTCAAATTTGGTTAGAGAACTGATATATCCACCAAAATATTTTTATGACCATAAATATAAGCATGTTAGAATGGTATGCTTTATGAAAATCGCAAGTTATTCTGAAGTTATGGACAACCATGTTCTAAAAAAAAGAGTCTCCTCAATTTGAAAGAATTACATCCAATATAAAAGATGAGGATAGCATTACTGATTACTCGGCCACAGATAGGAAGTGTTTAACATATCTGGAGGAAAAATTCTGGAGTTCTAAAATTATTTTATGTGTGAGAATTTCTCCAAATGAAGTTGGGGTAGTTAAAACCCACAACCAGAGGACTGCACGTAGTCCTTTCATCTTATAAAATTTATGCTGTATAAGATGCATAGTGATAACTTGTCTAACATATAAGACTCATTAGAGGCTCTGCCAATAGGATGAGTGAATTCCATGAATGAGGTGATGCTATCTTTGTTCGAATTAGAAGTTGGATACAAAAAGTCTGGCTAATTCTATCTCTTGCATCAGCTCAGATCTGAGGACTATTGTAAGAGTATTCGAAATCCATTTCCCTCCTAGCAGAGCTTGTGGCACAGTTATAAGTCATCACTAATATTTAACTCGGTTCCAATCGAATTACTCGTAAAGACATTAATATAAGTCATCTTTTGTGGGACCCAGAAATTAAAGACAGTAGAGACTCGAAGAATTCGACCTCGAATCTTTTCAGCTTTTACAAGTCTTAACAATTGGAGTAAGAATTTTATACCAACTCTAGCAAATGGATGGGATAAGATGCACCAAATAATATTTTCTGGACATCTAATGTCTTCAGTTAAGTAGCTCGAACATGAGTGGCGATCATCGCTACACTAGTAAGCTTGGTCACATATCTTGATTTGAATACCAGATGCATATATGGAAGACTTGACAAGAAAGTGAGATTGTAATCCCTTTTATATAATGAAACGGAGAAGATGTAGAGTATCGTATAATTTCGTATTAGTGATAAACATAGTAATAGAAGTAATAAAAAACACTTTCTTCATCAAGTTATCAGGAACGAGTTCAGTAGTCTTCGTTATCTCGAAGACTAATTAGATCACTAAAGGTCATAAGCGACATAGCCTTTAAATTTAATATATATTATAAGTAGAACAATATATCTTATCAAGCTGAATTAGAACTGTTCATATATAATTGAACAGCACACCAAGCAGACTGGTAAGGAGCTCAGAAATAACCAAACTGCATTACGGAAACTGTTGATCAAACGACCAACAAATTATAATAAATTCTCACTTCTGTTCTGTTACTTAAAAATTACAGCACGTGATTAATGAATCTTAACTTAATGGCTTCTCACTGCTGCCGATCCTTTTTCCTATATCGAAATAAATAGTAACATGTATACACGCGAATGAATTCTCGCTAATTTATGAATGGATAATTTCTTATACGTACATGACAGGAGAATCGGATCAAGCATCCAAATGGATTTTAGAAGAGTAAATAGTTCGTAAATAAAATTTGCAGACACAGAAATCTCGCCGACAAAATTTCAACACAAATGATAACATTGAAATTCAATAGAGCGACTCAACATTGTAACTGCAGAGTATTATCCTGATCAAAATATCCTCATAATAACCATTGAAACATAGTTGAATCAATAATATTTAAAGACGCTCTGATTCGGGACTTAAATTCCTTCGGCACCAATTAATATATTGCTGATTTTGTTTTAAAAGGAAACAGTATTGACTTAGCACCTTTAAGGCCAGTGGTATTATTTCTTATATACCCATTATTACGTAAAGCACATCAAGTAGCTGTAAATACAAAAACGTAAAAAAAATTAAGCGAGAAAACATTTCTCAAAAATTGGGGAAAAAATGATGAGCCAGTTGAATGCAGTTTTTATTCAATAGTACCAAGGGATTCTAATATTTCAAATATCCACCTTCAACTTGGGGAATTTTAATATCCAGTACTCAAAAACTAAATTTTTATAATCAAAACCATGTGTGGGATCGCTTGAAATATGAAAACACAAGTCACAAAGTTTGGCATGAAACTTGAAGCAGAATAAAGACGTTTTGAATTAACTGGGAACGAACTCTAGTTATCAGCAATGTGATTGAGTTTCACCAGCAACAGGCCACAACAAGAGACTCGAAAAGTACCACAAGTTATATAAAAAGTATTTCACCGAACATATTTGAAAGTTTTCCAGCTACATAAAAAGTCAAAAATAGCATGGTTTTTCAAAAGCTCTCAGTTCAGTATCTTATAGCCAACCCCATATCAAAATACCACAACCAACTTTTTCAATCAGTAATGAAGGAAAATTGATGAAAGGCGAATGAGACGTAAATTCATATTGTTGCTTGCCAAACATTGACAAAAAGACCTAGTCACCAAAGGAAATGCAACATCAGAAACAAGAGGAAAGCGGCCACAATTATTTAAAATATACCAATATTTCTGAATTCGTAGATGAGTATTGTCTAATGGACAGTAAGCCAGAACCAATTCCGCACCAATAATTTAACAGCTAAATGAAACGATTGGGAATTCTAAGCAGCAAGACTACTCTAGATAAACAAAAGACCAGTTGCTTCAGTTTACGGGAGAACTTGAAAACCAATATATCTCATGGCTGCTAATAATTCCAAGATAACCAACTGCGCTGCTATCCAAATTACCAAGTTAGAAACTGCACTTTAGCGATGAATTCAAAATACAATTGATTTCACTGCCGTTTTGCTTCTTTCTCTGTAAAAATTGACATTTCAGGCCATACAGCGAAACAGCCGATACTGAAAAAAATGGCAAATGGATACAGAAGCAAACAAAAGTTAATGATCCTTTTATTTTCATAATCTAGTTTAGATTTGCAGTGCCGTTTCTGTCTTGTCAAATGACCGAATGACTGCAAATGAATGAAATTAGAAACAAACCAAATGAAGTGACGAAAATAATGTTCTAAGTTCTGTACTTTCTGGTGCTGTCAGGACTGCAAAAATATTTAGGACTTCTTAAAGAGCATTATTGCTTTTGTAATGCACTACATAATTGATGGAATTAATTTCAGAAAACGCAAATGGGAGTTCATATTATGTTGTTTCAATGAACTATGTTTTTAATCTTCGAAATTTTAACAGTCTATACAACTGTTTTGAATACTTATTCTTATTGTTCTTGTTCTGATATATGAATTCAGAAACAAAGATCATCTTTAACCGAGAATAAATGAACACAATTCTACTTTGTTGATCGAGCCAATAGAAAAACATCTCTTCCTGTGTTAAATTCTCATAAGAAATGTTTATCAAATAAAGCAAAAGCATTATGCAAGATTCTAAAAATACCATTAGTAATTTAATGTTTTAAATGTCACCTTCATATGCCCTTAAATTACATTAACAATGCATAGCTGTGAGGGAAAGTTTTAATTTTGGGCCATTAATTCAGAGCAAATAAACAGTATTCAAATTTTATCCAATATCTTTAAAAATATTATGGCTAGCAAATTTGTTATAATAAATGCTAAAGAAACTTATTTAAAGGTTTCATCTTAAGGAAGACTACACAAGTGGAATTTGTTCTACTTTAAATAATGTCTCACCTCATGAAGTAAAAATGTCGATATTAAAGTAAAGATTTACTGTCATATGTAGGAACAAACCTTATAGTTGAACTACCTTCACCACTAATTACAAGTTAAAGCATGCTCAACAAATTCCAACCAACAAATTAAGGGAACCAGCTTAAATTTAATTTAATTTTCCATATTATTTGTTAAATAGACGAAACCTTCAATGAAATACAAGGTGTACAACATTATCTAGATACAAGATGCACCTTCTAAAACGGTTTCGAAACCATTTGAGAACTTTACAACTATGAATTTAGAAAATATGCTTGTTAAAGAATCAGTTATTGTAATTTTATCCGACACTTGGGTTGAAGCTTTCCAAATACATCAGAAGATGAGAATACAACTTCTATCCAAATAAAAAAACCAGAACAGAAATGATTGCAAGTGTTGAAATGTTATAAATCAAGCAAAGAATTCCAATGGAACATCCAAGTTGTCTGACTATCCCTCACAACAGCTGCCACTCTGGCCATCTTGAGCCACTTGGCCATTTATACTAATCTGAATTTTAAAAAAAGACACAATGGTTATCTTATTTGTTTGAATCCTTTTATTTACGTCGCGTATTACACACTCATTAAATGACGATCTATTTACAAAAATCGATAATTACTGGAAAGGATTACATAATTTAAAATACAAAAATCCTGATAATCGTTCAATATCTTATGTGACCTTTAAGCTATCATTGGGATTGAAGTAACCAATGTCCTAAAGAATATGAGTCGTCTAATCAGATGATTCCTATATAAAGGAACCAATATTCTAGGAAATTTAAAACTCATCGCTTAGTCACTTTTTCGTTTCGACTTTTTCCAACGAAATTATATTAAATTGAACTTTTTTCCAATGTAGTTAGTTTTATTTTAGACATAAGTCAGATGAAAACTGAGGTAAAGATTGGCTCAGCTTAAGACTTGTCCATGGAAATCGCATTAGCACGGATCTGAGATATATCCCTCATTTTTTACCCGCTTTGCATCCTAATTCCAATAAATTCACAAAAACGAGAGAATAGTAAGCAGAATCCCATTCATGCAGATGTAAATGAAGTTGCCAACGCATTCATCACTCAATACCAAGATGCTATTGAATCTTAGAATACACCATAGTCTACTAAAGTCTTCTGAATGCACACATGATAAAGCAATCCCCTCAGAGCACCTGTTTAAACTTCGTTATTCGTTAGAAAGCAGAATCATAAACGAATCTTAAAAGCGTAGCCCTAATTCAGATTTTC